>JAAEAF010014487.1:0-113773 GCA_011037195.1 Triatoma infestans
AATGGATCTTTATCCTCCTAGAGCTTTAGGTGTTCCACTTAGAATTTTGGGTTCCATTGATCCATTTCTTGACTCTTCAGTTACCCTCATCGAGTTGCAAAATACTTTACAGACATGTAAAAGGAATAAAACTCCAGGGTTAGACCAAATCTGTAATGAGTTTTATTGTAATTTAACTCCAGCCTGGGAACACTATCTTTTAAATTTTTTTAATCAAATTTTTACGCAAGAAAGCATTCCAAAAAAATGGTGTTCTGTCGAATTAAGAATGTTGTATAAGAAAGGAAGTCCCAGTGATCCCTCCAATTATAGGGGGATTGCCTTGGTTTGTTCACTGGCAAAAATATTTACTAGTATTATTGCTACACGTCTCTCTACCTGGGCAATTGAATATAATATTATTCCAGAGGAGCAGTCTGGATTTAGATCTGGCCGTAGTTGTTTTGATAATTTATTCTCATTGTCAGCGGTAATAAATTTGCATATATGTAAAAATAATAGAAAAGTTTACGGCATATTCGTCGATATGAGACGTGCTTTTGATTCTGTCAACCATGTTAAGTTGTGGGAAAAATTATGTTCATTTGGAGTAAGTTCAAAAATCGTCAGAATTATTCAAACACTGTATGAAAACGCTAATTTTATCGTTAACTTTAATAATGAGATCTCACATAATATTAATGTAACGGAGGGTGTGCTACAAGGGGAGTCAATGTCGCCTCTCTTGTTTAGTTTATTTATTTCCGATATAATTCAAGTTTTTCGACAATCAGGAGCTAATGGACTCAAGATATCAAATAGTCGTGAACTTTTGATGTTACTGTTTGCCGATGATATTGTTATTTTGGCGGAGTCTTGGGCTGATGCCCAAAGAAAATTGAAAATTTTGAATTCATATTGCTGTAGTAATGGTTTAGGTGTAAATACCGAGAAAACTAAACTAGTAATTTTTCATAAGAAGGGTAGGTTGGGAAAACATCGGAATTTGGTACATGGTGAGAGAATTATTGAAAGAACTACTAATTATACTTATTTAGGAGTGAAGTTTAGTTCATCTGGCAAGTTTTTACAAGCTGTTTCCGCTTTTGAAAAGAAAGCCAACATAGCCAATGGTAGAGTACGTGATATTCTTGCGAAGTCAAAAGCAGATAGTTGCGACCCTATTTTGACTCTCTATAATTCGGTTACTAGGGCGACATTTCTTTATAGTTCGGAACTTTGGGCCTTTTCTTATTTAGATCGGGTTGAGGCAGTGCAGTCAAGAACTTTAAAGAGACTCTTGGCATTGCCTAGAAACACCCCTCATTACATGGTAAGGTTGGAGACAGGTAATGCCCACGTTAAAGTTCATATTTTTAAGGCAATGCTCAAATGGTGGATGAAGTTGCCGGAGATGGATGAAAGTAGGATTCCGAAAATATGTTTCCAAAGTTTAGTTCTTAGTAATTTGCCCCTCGATTATAATTGGGCCTTACAATTGCGACATCTGCTTGTCACTGTTGGCGCTGACCATCTGTGGTCTGACCAAGCCTGAATTCTGTCCAGTCTAATCTGAATGATTTAGTTTTTCGGTTAAAAAATCACTGCCTCTCCTTAGACATACAACGTGCCATTAATTCAAGTTATAGCTCAGTTTATCGTTCCATCACTAATTTTGGGGAAGTGCAGCAATATTTAAAATTTAGAATCAATTTTAGTAAAATTAGATTTATCTGCCAGATTCGCCTCTCTGCGAATGGTTTACTCAGATTTTTTATTTCTAGAAAGTTTTATAATATAGATTGTGCAGCGATATGTCAGATGTGTAAAAAAGATGTTGAAACTTTAGAGCATATTGTCTGTACTTGTGAAGCGCTGGAAAATTTAAGAAAATTATATTTAGGTGAGTATGAAGCCCCCCTTTCTGCTGCACTTACTTTCATTAATATAAAAGAGGTTAATAATTTTTATAAATATTTCTTACATGTTCTATCTTTGAGAGATCTAGTTGTACATGTCTCTGTTTAATATAAACCCAATTATATTTTATTTTATTTTAATATGAGCTATAATTTTGTTCGCAAGAGTTTTGTTTAAGTTAATTAATTATTTCCAGTTTATTAATTTATTTTTGTATATTTAACCTATTTATATTTATGTATTATATATATCCAACTCCATTTGTATAAACATACGTTTGAACAAATAAAAAAAAAAAAAAAAAAAAAAAAAAAAAAAAAAAAAAAAAAAAATTAGATGATAGAATTGTGTAATAAACCGAATTAGCACTTTAGAGGGAACCATAACTCCCACCCCTCCAGCTAAAGTGTCCTTAAATGTCTTAAATAAAAGTTATAGCTCTTTATATGTGTAGTTGATATACCAAGTTTCAAGAAAATCGTTGGAGCCATTTTTGAGAAAATCACAAAAAACGAAGAAAAAAAAAAAATCAGTAAAGTGGTACTTCCAGTTGAGGAATTTTGACAGTTAACCTACTGTCGGATTCGATGATGATACCTAAACGGAATATCAAGTTTGAACTTTCTACGATTATTCGTTTTCGACACAGACACACACACAAACACACAGACCAATTATATTTAATTATATTTTATTAAAAACCCCTTTTTTTGAGTCAGGGGACCTCAAAGCGGATATTTCCGGTGAAAATTCGATATCGAAAATTGACACGATTACAGTACTTCCTCTTACTAAGGAGTAAGAGAAAGTAAATAGAATATCAAACATGTAGGAAATGTTACTCAGGAAGAAGGGGATATTTTACAACCTTCTCAAAGATTATAAGTTAATGA
The DNA here is from genome assembly GCA_011037195.1 of Triatoma infestans. NCBI lineage: Eukaryota > Metazoa > Arthropoda > Insecta > Hemiptera > Reduviidae > Triatoma > Triatoma infestans. The sequence continues at coordinate 2,793 of JAAEAF010014487.1, forward strand.
TAAACAATATTAATATTTTCTGATAATAATGTAACTGATCCCTCGATAATATATTATCCTCACTGAATATATTATATTATAATAATATATCATTATCGCTATAATAATTTTAAAACTGATTTAAAAAAAACTGGAGTAAAAAGCTTCCATACAATTTTTATATTTTTCCAACTGATAAGGCAAATTACGCAAACTTCTTGTGTGCCAAACTCATAGGACTTTCTATTACTGCAATTAATACAATTTTTTTTTTTTTTTTTTTTTTTTTTTTTTTAATTTTTAAGGCATCTCAACATCTGAGGTCATTTGCGCCCGGAGCCTTCTCAGTGCACTGCCGGCCTCCGGACAGTGTTCTCCCGTTACAGACAACACTGTCCATCACTGGACAGTGAGCTGTAGGGGCTCCTAGGAAGAGAAAATCTAAGGGTAACACGGCTGGATTCGAACCCGTGATCTCCGCGTTGCTAGTCGAGCGCGCTACCACTGAGCTAATCCCTTCCCTAATTAGTACAATTTAACTGACATATTTTTCATAAAAATTATAATTTTTACAAAAGTTTAGTTACGCTTGCTATAAAAAAAAAAAAAAAAAAAAAATCTGGTGTGAAACACTCTTACTCCAATCCTCAAAATTATAATTGACAAATTTTATACTTTTTGTACCAAATTTAATGAAATTCGTCGAAAACTGATAAAACTATTCAGTAAAAGCGCACTTCCGGTTTACTAATTTTCTTGAAATTCGTAATTTTGGCCATCAATTTATTGCTTTTTAATTTTGTTTGGATGATAGAATTGTATAATCAACTATGATAGCACTTTACAGTAAGATATAACCCCACCCTTCCCCTAAAAGTGCCCTTAAATGAATTTTCCCAGAGAAATGTTTTAAATAAAAGTTGTACATCTCTGTATGTGTAGTTTATATACCAAGTTTCAAGAAAATCGTTGGAGCCTTTTTTGAGAAAATCGTGAAAAAGTGTCAACAACATATTTAATTCTAATTAACATTATTTAGATGATAGAATTGTTTAATAAACTGAAATAGAACTTTAGATGAAAACCTAGCCCCACCCCTTCCCCCCAAAATGCCCTTAAATGAATCTTCTCAGAGAAATGTTTCAAATAAAAGTTGTAGCTCTTTGTATGTGTAGTTGATATGCCAAGTTTAAAAAAAATCGTTGGAGCCATTTTTGGGAAAATCGCAAAAAAAGTGAAAAAACCATTTAGTAAAGTAGTACTTCTGGTTGAGGAATTTTTTGACCAAGTAACGTAGGGTCAGATCCGATGGTGATATCAAAACGGAATATCAAGTTTGAACTTTCTACGATTTTTCGTTTTTGAGCTATGCTGTTCACATACACCCACACACACACAGACAATTTGCTAAAAACCACATTTTTGGACTCAGGGGATCTCAAAACGGATATTTCCGGTGAAAACTGGAAATCGAAAATTTGACACTATTACAATACTTCCTCTTACTAGGAGTAAGACCATGTAAAAAGGTGTTTGGAATCAAAGATATACATATACGTGGCTTGTGTGCCACCCAACTACCCAACCAACTATGTCCCAAAAATAACAATGCGGCAATTTAAATTTGAACATAATTGAATGGAGAGGTCCCCCAGAATCCCTAACAACCCCAAAAAATCAATTTATGAGATCGATAAATTTAGTAAAAAAAAAAAACTGGTGTGAAACACTCATACGACTTTCTATTTCTGTAAAATGGCGAATTTCCTTTACACTACAATTCTTATTAGTGTTTAAAACTGTCGGCAATTTTTAAAACTTATTATCTATTCAATAAAGTCGAACTTTCGGTCAATCGATTTTCTTCAAACTGGGTATTGTGGAAACTTATTTAATCTAATTAATATTATTTAGTTGACAAAATTGTATAGCATATTGTTGAACTAAAATAGCACTTTAGAGGAAATCATAATCCTCATCGCTCCACCAAAAGTTCCCTTAAATGAATTTTCCCGGAGAAATGATTAAAATAAAAAGTTGTAGCTCTTTGTATGTGTACTTGATATATAAGAAGTTTAATGAAAATCGTTGGAGCCAATTTTTGCGACAATCACAAAAAAACTGAGCAAAAAAACCCATTCAGTAAAATGGCACTTCCGGTTGATGGATTTTGCCCGAAATCTTCGTGTCTGATACGGTGGCAGTACCTAAATGGAATACCAAGTTTGTGCTCACTGCTATATTCTTTACACACACTCACATACATACATACATACACACACACACACACACACACAGACCACTTTTTTTTTTGGATTCAGGAGATCTCAAAACGGATAAATTATCCCTCGATTTTAAACTAATTTCTTTGTCCTAAATGGCAGAATATTAGTAAACCGGAAGTGCGCTTTTACTGAACAGTTTTTTCAGTTTTCGACGAATTTCATTAAATTTGGTACACAAAGTATAAATTTTGTGAACTGGAGTAAAAGAAAGTTGTGTGAGTGTTTCACACCAGATCTTTTTTTCTAAAATAACAGGCAGAACATTTTTTTATAAGAAAAAAGTAAGTTCCCTTACTCTTAGTTCGTCAAATACCATCGGAATGATGAAGGATCAACACACAGTTTCCTGAAATATAACCAAATATTAAGGATCATCTTTTGTCATTCAACATTATTTTTTTTTTTAATGTCTTTTTTTTTCCCTTTTTTTCTGTTATTTGAAAGGTGCACAACATCTAAGGTCCTTCGCACCTTTTATCTTATCTCTGATGGACACTATACTGATTGGGTTAAACTACTAGTTACTTAACGAAGAAAACCTAACGACAACAGGCCTAACATATAATGAATCGAACCTATATTGTTTCTACAACTTGGGGTGGAGTACTAGATATTCCTCGCACCCCTCACGGATCATAGCCTAAAGTAAAAACTAATATGTATATTTAGTCTAATTTACATTTATCATTACGCATCAATTTACACATCATTACACCAATTTACATTTGGTTCATACAGACAAACATACCAATAAATACTTACATACTTAAATGCGCTCATACTAATAAATACTCCCAAGCAAATAAATGCATACACACATTAAAAATGGACAGTCATACTACACATATATACGCACTAAACTGAATTTCGGGTGGATTACTCGCACCCAAAAAAAATGTCCTTTATAATGCCAAATAATAAAACAGTTTAGGGAATTGTAGGTAAGACATCTATCTCTTTTACAAATGAATATTCAAATCTAAATTATTTAAATAAACCATTTCTGAGAATAGATCAAAAGAAGCGTATTTTGTAAATTATTCAAGTTGCAATAAATTCCTGCAATGTTTTTGTCGTCTTCGCATATTTACATTAGCAAGCAAGATTTAAAAAAAAAAAAATATATATATATATATACACTCATTTATCTCCAACCAAGATAAGAATAAGTAAACCTTTAAGAAACGAGATAAAAGCTTTACCAACTTGAGATAACAAAATATTATAGAGGTTTAATATAAATGCAGATAGAATATTAAAAAATTATTAAATCTAAATTTTTGCAAAAATTATTAATTATAAACAAAATTGCAATCCAAGAAATATTATATCCATTTATAAATGTGCGATTTTTTTTTTCTTTTACTCCTAAAAAGTTTGTCAATTATAATTTTGAGAACTGGAGTAAGAGAAAGTTGTTTGAATGTTTCACACCAGATTTTTTTTATTTAAGGCGCCGGTAGCCTTCTCAGTGCACTGCCGTCCTCCGGACACTGTTCTCTCGTTACAGACAACACTGTCCATCACCGGACAGTGAGCTGTAGAGACTTCTAGGAAGAGAAAATCTAAGAGCATCACACTGGACTCGAACCCGGGACCACCGCGTGGGAGTCCAGTGCGCTAACCACTGAGCTAATCCCTTCCCTCAAAAATTTAACAAGATCGCAATACTAATTAGAAGTATGAGAAAGTAAAAATTCGATAATTTTCATTAACTTCACAAAAATAAAAAATAACTTGGTAGTAACTTTTGTATAGGTAAGTTAGTTAGTGTATGCAATCTTACATAATGACAGGTAAGTTGAGAGAGTGGCAGAGTGTTGTAGATATTTGAAATGCAGGTTTCTAAAGTTAATCATTGACTTTCCGAATAAACAATATAAGCCTGCTTGTTAGCTGCTAGTTAATCATATACATAAGAATAAACCAAGCCGCCTTATAGAGAACAAGGTTTGTAGTTTCATTATATATTTGTATGTGTGTTTGTGTGTGCAATAGGGGATAAATGGAGGAGGTGGCACTCTTTAACCTCAACACACACGCACGCACGCGCGCACACACACACACGACAATAATAAGTTGTAGGTAATTATCTCAACTATACAAATTATAAAGTCTTAGTAAGATCCAAACACGCTATTAGCAACAATGTTGTAATATTTCTGGTTTATATTCGGCCACTTGTAATAATACACATCTCTACTACCATCATATCATGGAGTCCACAATCATACTTTTTTTTATCTTACAATACTTCTTGTTTATAATTAACCATTGTAGATTTTTTTTTTTTTTGTTGGAAAATAGGTAAAGAGATTGTAAAAAAAAAATTTGGTGTGAAACACTCACACGACTTTCTCTCACGCAACTTTCTCTCACTATAACTTTCTCCCACTGCAACTTTCTCTCACTGCAACTTTCTCTCACTGGAACTTTCTCTCACTGGAACTTTCTCTCGGAAAAAATGTTCAAACAAAAGTTATAGGTCTTTATATGTTCATAGTTAGTAATATCAAATTTAATAAAATTCATCGGCGTTTTTATGGTGAAAATTGCAAAATAAATGGAAAAAAAAAAACAAGTAAAAAAACTCACTTCCGGTCAACCGATTTTTTCCAAACTCAAAATTTTGGCAACATATTTAATAATTCTAATTAATATTATTTAGATTAAGGAATCGGGATGAAGGAATATAATAATCTTAAAATAGTACTTTAGAGGAAAACAGTCCCCACCATACACCTCACAGAAAGATGCCTTACATGAATTTTCCCAGAGAAACGTTTGAAATAGAAGTAACAATACTTTATATGTGTTAAATTTAAGGAAAATCGCAAAAAAAAAGTAAAAAATCCATTTAGTAAAGCGTTATTATATCCACAATAGAGCTCTTATTGTGGAATGATGAGGCTCGCCCTCCCCACTCGAAAGCGTTATTATTATTTGTCTGTGGGGAGAGAGCAATCCATGCGCTATCCATAGCCCTACTGGCCCCATATAGCTACCCCCCAAAAAACTACAACAAACCAGGTCTAGAACAAATATCCAGATCCGGGTCTAACCCATCTAAGATTCACCGAAAAATTCCGACAATAACCTTAAAGGGAAATAACCTAAGCTCTTCCACAGACATCCTGTTCCGACCAAAGGTCCTGAACCTACTTTCCTCACAACCCAGGCAATCTGTCATAAGATGGATGGGTGTTTCCTCCTCTGTCTCACCAGACTCTACAAAATGGATCCTGCATGAGCCCCATTACCTAGAGATATCTCCTTCAACTACAATGTCCAGTAAGGGATCCTACCAGATGTCTGAAAGAGCTCCGTGAAAGACACAGCAACGTCTCACTAATAGCTATCCGGACCCCGATGAGCATTTTGGGCTGCTGATAACCTACTGTGCTCATCCATAAGGATGAATGCTGTGAAGCTGTCCATGACTGGAAGCCTGACAGACATGTGCCAGAAGAAACGCCAACACCAGGCTCGAAACCAATGAAAGGGAGAGAGGCGCCTAATTTAGCAACCTATCCACCTCCTCATTTCCAAAAATTTCCATATGACCTGGTACCCATGCACATCCTTCATAGAAGAAAGCTCTTCCAGTCTTTTAGAACACTTTAACACCTATATGGAACTGAAAACACATGAACTTAGTGCCTTCAGCGCAGCTTGGCTGCAATAAAGCGTTACTTTCGGGTTGAGGACTTCTTACAGCCGGATCCAATGGTGATACCTAAACGGAATATCAAGTTTAAGTTACTGCGCTTTTTGCATTTTTGAGCTATGCTGCCACATTTTCTAGAAACCACTTTTCTTACTCGGGGTACCTCAAAACGTGGTATTTTCGGTGAAAACTCGATATATAAAATTTGACAAGAATACAATACCAAGAGTAAAGAGGCAGTAAATAAATGTCTGTAGCAAACATCCTCCAACGTTTGAATGAAAAATGTAACAATGGTCAAGAACATTTTGGAAAGATTCAAGAGCAATAAATCTTATTAAGCAATGGACTTACAACAGTAAAGGAAATAGATTAATCTAGGCAATAATTTTGAAAAAAATTAGAACTATTTAATACTTACTTCCATATAAGGCGAGATGAGAATTTGGCCGTGCCAATATTGGTGTTGAACCATATCTGTGGCCATTACTTCCAAACCTAGAATTAGGTAATGCTGAAGGTTTAAATGCAACTGGCCTTATCACAACCTTACCCTGTGTACATAAAAATGAATTATTTAATGTATATTATTAAGTTAATTCATAACATATAAATGCATGTTATATTGGCCATTTAGGTTAAGAAATCTTCATTGCTTCTAGACAAAATTATTCAACAATTTGATTAAAATATAAAAATAAATTTAGTTGATAAAAAGGCGAAACCTGGTGATTTAAATTAAGACAGAGATGGCGACTAATACATGAATATGGTTGAGGAATATAGTAGTCAGTAGGGGGAATTGGAATTAAAGTTTATTATGACGGAGTATCTGGCAATGATAGCGCCAATGAATTTTATCTTTCCTTTACCAACACACACGCACAGAGTAACACCCACGGAGACAGAATAGACGCACAAAGAGAGTGAGAGAGAGAGTGACAAACATACACACCGTCTCTCTCACTCCCTCTCTTTCTCTCTCTCACACACACACACGAGAACAATTTCTAAAAACGACTTTTTTTGGACTCAGGAAACAAGACAAGTATATATATATATATATATATACTTCCGTCGAAAAGACGATATCGAAAATTTGACACGATTAGAATACTTCCTAACTGGTGTTATCTGTCTTCACCCACCGGCAACATACACACAGATACAGATAAAGAGACACGCACGCACACACACACACACACACATATATATATATATATATATAAAACTCATGTTTACTCTCCAAAATCACCTTACCTAACCTTTGTTGGTGTTTGTAGAGGATCTAGCTAGAAATCCAAATCCTCTGTGACCTGAAAGATCTCTAATGGGAGTAGGATGATGTGAAATGGTGTAAATAAGAAGACACGGAATGGCGGCATTCTATATACACAATTTAATTTTTAAACTTTTTACTGAATAAGGAGAGAAAACAGATAATGAGGTTGGAGTGAAAGAGCGAAGATTGAAGTGACTAGTTAGAATTCTAGCTTGTTCTAATATTGGTGAGCTAGTGTAGCTAGAGCAAGGCTGATATTAGAAAAGTGAACTCATTAACTCCTAAGATCGTCAGCTTTATATTCAATTTGACGTACCACTAGAAACAGCATCTAGTTGAGAGACTCTGGCTGTCATAGTAATTGAATCCTGTACGACAATACTTATAGTGGGGGTATAGCAGACGTTGTAATGCGTACTTGACTTGTGCTGGGGGAGGTTCAGTGTTGGCACAGTGATGCAGTTGCTTATAGAACTATTGATTCCAGCTTTTGTGTGGGGCAAATTTAAATGGTGTTTGGAATAGTCTAGTGCACTTCCCAATAAAGAGGATTTCAAACTTTTAAGATTGTAGAAAGGGCCGTGGAAAATTATTGCACTCCTCCTCCGTCACAATAGGGTTCTGTTAGTGACGAAAACAAAAAAAACGACCAATAGCAAAAAAAAAAAAAAACACCTTTAAGTATAATAATTTCACTTAAGACACATATAATTGACTAGAAGATTTAATAATTCTAAGGTAACATACATAGTTGTAACATGGTATTAAAATTACGTATCATTAAGTTGCTAATACTAAATATTCTTTACATTGGTAGTATAATCATAATCAACCGTTCTTCTGTAATATTAAAGTTTCTTTCTTTTTTCTTTTTTTTTTAAAAAAAAAAAGAGTAATTTATTTCGTTTTTCTTTTAGTAGTAGTTAAACACATCCACACTCACACTCAGCTGGATTGAATGGTAAAATTCATACATTATATATTATGCCGTCATGCTATTAAGAGAATCCTTTTCAACCCCACCATTCAATACACACTAGACTAATGCACGTATAATGAGGTCATTGTCGCTGGTAATGTTTCTACAAGTTCGCCTTTCATTTTGCAATTATACTGTATATGAAAAAAAAAATTATGAATAATGCAGCAAAAAAAAAAAAAAAAAGAAGATAAATATAAACTCCTAGTAAAAGAAATTCGTTGGAAAAATTTCGCGATCATAACAAAGTTTCGAAATTCAAGATTTTCACCGGAAATACATGTTTTGAGGTCTTCGAAAAAAAAAAATGATTTTAGCGAATGGTCTGTATGTGTTAACCGGTTGTGCAACTTGTTTTTTTGTTTCGTTTTGTTTAGTTGTTCGCGATTTTCACGAAAATTGATTTGAGGGGGGGTTGTTAGGGAAAATTAACGTTAAGTTTTCCACTAAAGTATCGCTACAATACAAATGTCTCCGTTTTGTGCCCACTACAATTTCTTTTATGCCCCCACTACAAGTATTGGCGTATGGGATTCTATTATTATTATTATTATTATTATTACCAACCTCGGGTGGGCTATATCCCAGCACTGCAGCCAACAGAGGCTTATTGTGTCATTCCCGATAGTTCCTAGTAGACAAACCCTCCCTCCTTAAGGAGTTTGAGGGCCTTCACCACCAGGTCATTTTGAGCTACTATCCCCTCAGGTCGCAACGTATCAAAGGTCTCATACCTCAATTGAATTATTGCAACACAATCAATTAACAGGTGGGAGGTCTAACTAGTCACGTCGCTCTTCGCTTGCTCACTGTAACCTCATTATCTTTGTTCTCTCCTTATTCTAACATTGAAGAAAATCGAGTTAGCCGAAAATGCTCTTTACAGGATAGGTTTTTTGAATTATTTTGGGAGGAAATTTACGACTATAACGATTTCTTTTAAACCTGAAATGTTAACTACACTAGTACTATATTCCTACCACTTTTACTTCTAACATTTTTCAAAAAAAAAAAAAAAAAATTGATTTTTTAGCTGTGTGAAAAATGTGACATTAAATTTCAAATTTTATTTGGATTAATCAATGTTATTGGTGCGCTCTTCCGGATTTCAAAGTAATCACTTGTCTATCTGGTTTGGTATTTGTTCCCCCACCACTTCTATATTTATGTTAATACAAATAAGTAAAATTTGAAGTTTCCAAAAAAAAAGTAATTTTATATACAATTATATTAACAAGAGTAAGAGAAAAGGAAGGGAATAGCTAAGTGGTTAGCGTACTGGACTCCCACGCGGAGGACCCGGGTTCGAGTCCAGCTGTGTTACCCTTAGATTTTTTCTTCCTAGGAGCCTCTACGGCTCAGTGACCGGTGATGGACAGTGTTGTCTGTAAACGCCGGAGGCCGGCAGTGCACTGAGAAGGCTCCGGGCGCCAATGACCATAGATGTTGGCGCGCCTTAAATTTAAAAAAAAAAGAGTAAGAGAAAGGTCGTGTGAGTGTTTCACACCAGCTTTTTTTTTTCTCTCTCTCTCTCTCTCTCAATTAACTCATCAGTGAATGTACGTTATAAATGACTATATTTTCTTTTTTATCTTCAGTGAAATTAAAAGCATTAGTTACAATATAAACGATATCCTATTTGAAGGGTAACTAAAAATGCATTAGATTCACTGCATTACGTTACTTTCTTGTTAAGGAGATTCTGTTGAACGTCTGGGATCTATTGTATGAGTCTTCTAGAATAGTTTTTATCTGGTTTTCGTTACAGCTCATATATAAACCGTTATCTCTGTTATGATCCCCAAACTTCAGAGCATTGGCTTTGAAAAATTGTTTAATACTTCCCTCATTATTTCTCATCATTTGTCCTAACATAAGACAAACTACAGATAGTTTGGGGGGACAAATGCCAACCTGCCAACCGAGACAAATAGAGAATGATTACAATGTAGAGAGCACCAATAATATTGAACAAACACATTTGAATGTTTACATCTCAGATTTCTCATAACCATCTAAACTACTCTGACTAATAAACTACCTCTCCAGCATAAACGACTAATATACAACTGTATACCCAAACCGATGTGGACTTACGGACATGAACTGTGGGGTTGAACCAAGCGCTCAAATTCCCCCCAAAATTCCGTCTTTTCAGTCAAAAATACTCCCGTCAGAAAACAGATGCTCCATTCTATGTCACTAATTCCACCCTCCACAGTGATCTCAAAATCCCATATGTATCTGAAACTGTCAAAACTAAATATAAAAAATTCTATGACACTCTTGCCCTAAACTGTAATCCTCTTGTTCAAAATCTCGCCTCCACAACTATACCACATAATCCACCCCACCCCCCGTCGACTGAGCCGCTGTTGGTCCCGTGATCACCTCTAACAATAGGAAGTAAATTCCTGTGAGTGTATTAGCGCTGGGTAGCTTCTCTCTCCCCCCTCAGCTAATCACGTCATTCATCATCACACATCATCATATTCACTTTAAAAAAAAAAAAAAAAAAAAAATTCTCAGTACCATCTATAAAAATAAAATAAAAGTGATAGGTTTATATTTGTGCTGTTAGTCCCCCAAAATCTAAAGGAAATCATTAAAGACATTTTCGAGAAAGTTCCCAAAAAAAAAACTCAAAGAAACTATTCTGTAAATTCGCACTTCGGGTAATCGATTATCTTCAAAATTGATATTCTAGCAATGTTTCTAATGTATGTTAATATTATAGAGATGGCAGAATTAGAAATTGTACTGAAGTGGTACTTTAGAGGAAAGCTTAACGCTACTGTTCCCCGCCAAAACCCTCCCAAAAAATCTATTTTCCCAGGAAAATGTGGCCAATAAAATGATAGGTATTTATTTATGTATATATATATACTATAGGAAGTATAAAGAATATCGAGAAAAACTGAAAAAATACTACTCAGTAAAGGTGGCACTTCCGGTTGATTGGAATTTAACCCAAAATCTTCGTGTCTGATGCGGTGGTAGTACCTAAAGTGAACACCAAATTTGAGCTTCCTTTGATTTATATCGTTTTTTTGAGACTTTTTTTGAATTCGTTTTCACAGACACTACCGTTAAAAAAATTTTTACTTTCTCTTTACTCCTAGTAAGAGGAAGTATTGTAATCGTGTCAAATTTTCGAAATCGAGTTTTCACCGGAAATATCCGTTTTGAGGTCCTATGAGTCAAAAAAAGTGGCTTTTAGCAATTAGTGTGTGTGTGTGTGTGTGCGTGTGTGTATCTATGTGAACAGCATGGCTCAAAAACGTAAAATCGTAGAAAGTTCAAACTTGATATTCCGTTTAATTATCACCATGGGATCTGACCCTACCTTATTTGGTCAAAATTCCTCAACCGGAAGTACCACATTACTAGTTGTTTTTTTTTTTTTTACTTTTTTGCAATTTTCTCAAAAACGGCTCCGACGATTTTCTTCAAACTTGGTATATCAACCACACATACAAAGATCTACAACTTTTATTTGAAGCATTTCTCCGGAAAAATGCATTCAAGGGCAGTTTTGGGGGAGGGGTGGGATTAGATTTCCAACTAAAGTGCTATTTCAGTTTATTAGACAATTCTGTCATCTAAATATTGTTAATTAGAATTAAATATGTTGTTGGAATTCCGCGTTTGAAAAAATCTGACAACCGGAAGTGCGTTTACTTTACCACTTTACTAAATGATTTATTCTCTGTTTCGCAATTTTCTCGAAAATGGCTCCGACGATTTTCTTGAAACTACTTATATAAACTAAACATGCAAAGATCTATAACTTTTATTTAAAACATTTCTTTGGGAAAATTCATTTAAAGACATTTATGGGGAGGGGTGGAGGGTTATATTTTTCTCCAAAGTGCTATCATAGTTGATTATACAATTCTATCATCCAAACAAAATTAATTAGAAATAAATGGATGGCAAAAATTCTGAGTTTCAAAAAAATTAGTAAACCGCGATTTTTTACAGAACAGTTTTTACAGTTTTCGACGAATTTCGTTATATTTGCTACTAAACAAACTATAAAATTTGTCAATTATAATTTTGAGAACTGGAGTAAGAGAAAATTGTGTGAATGTTTCACACCAGATTTTTTTTTCGTATTCAGTGAACCTCAAAACACGTATGTTTTGTGAAGACTCAATTACGAAAATTTGAAACCATCGCAATATGATTTTCTCTAAAAAAGGAATAAGAGAACGTAAAAAAAAAAATAGATCATACAATTTTTTTTTTTTTAAGAAACTCAATAACATTTTCGTTAAACCATAAATTATAATATGTTTAAAAAAAAGATTATCTTAAACTACTGAATTATCACAATCCGCTATCTTCAAGTAAATTGAAATATAGCAATAATAATGTGGACTGCATGTGAATTAGTGGCAAATAAGTGGATAGAAAGTGAACGAATGACCTGAACAGACAAGTTCGGACAGGTATTTTCAGGTCCATGCAAGGCTAAGTTAAGATTAAAATAGAACTGAATGGTTTACAAGTGCACAGTATTGTTCCACACTATTTTATTACTTTATCGATGTTAGTTAGGTAAGAATACAAGGCAAACATAAAATAAAAAATCTGGTGTGAAACACTCACACAACTTTCTCTTACTCCTGTTCTCAAAATTATAAATGACAAATTTTATAGTTTGTGTACCGCAAATTTAATGAAATTTGTCGAAAACTAAAAAAAAACTGTTCAGTAAAAGCGCACTTCCGGTTTACTGATTTCCTTCAAAGACGAAATTTTGGCCATCTATTTATACCTAATTAATTTTGTTTGGATGATAGAATTGTATAATCAAATATGAAACCACTTTAGAGGAAGCTGTAACCCCACCCCTCCCCTAAAAGTGCCCTTAAATGAATTTTCCCAGACAAACGTTTTAAATAAAAGTTGTAGATCATTGTATGTTTAGTTTATATTTGTAGTTTCAAGAAAATCGTCGGAGCCATTTTTGAGAAAATCGCGGAAAAGAAGTGAAAAAAACTCTTTTAGTAAAGTGTTAAAACAAAAGCACTTCCGGTTATCCGATTTTTTTTCAAACTCGGAATTTCAACAACATATTTAATTCTAATTAACATTATTTAGATGACAGAATTGTGTAATAAATTGAAATAGCACTTTAGAAGTTAACCTAACCCCCCACCCCTCCCCAATAAGTGCCCTTAACTGAATTTTCCTAGAGAAATGTTTCAAATAAAAGTTGTAGCTCTTTGTATATGTAGTTGATGTTATAAGTTTAAAAAAAATTGTCGAAGCTATTTTTGAGAAAAACGCAAAAAAGTAAAAAAAAAAAATAACTGGTAAAGTGGAACTTCCGGTTGGGGAATTTTGACAGATAACGCACAGTTAGAGCCAATGGTGATACCTCAACGGAATATCAAGTTTCAGCTTTCTACAGTTTTTCGTTTTTGAGCTATGCTGTTCACATACATACACATACACACACAGACCATTTGCTAAAAACCACTTTTTTGGACTCAGGGGATCTCAAAACGGATATTTCCGGTGAAAACTCGATATCGAATATTTGACACCATTACAATACTTTCTTTTCCTAGGAGTAAGAGAAAGTACAAGTAAAAACCAAATCTAGTTTGTAACACTCACTCAATTAACTATTACTGCAAATGAATTAGTTTATATTCAACTATTCATTTATATGGTCATTATGAGGGTAAACCATTTTTCTATCGGTTCATCCGGTACGGAGCACCGGAAAGAAGTTAATAATTTTTTTTATTCAATTATTTTTTTAATTTCAACAAAAAAAAAAAAATATTAAATATTCATAAATGGAAAATAAGATTTGCTAATTTACACTAATTCTCTTTTAGAAATACGAGTATTTATCAAGAAATGGGGGAATATTTTTTAAAAAGAAAATTCTTCACTATTTTTTATTTTTTTTTTTTTTTTAAATCTCACATGAATTGAATCATTCAAACTTGCAACTAATTTTTTTTATCATTGTACGCATACGCTGCATGATGCGTATTCATAGAAAAACTACAAGAAAATAAAATTTAAATTTCGTAATGGATGAATTCTAAAAATCTGCGACATTTTCAGGGCAAACAAAAAAAGAAGTCAAACTTCCGGTAAACAGAATTTTATTCAAATTTGAAATTTAGTAAATACATTAAATTATTATTAGAATCGTATAATGCAATTGAACAGACAAATTAGAAGAAAGCATAATTTTCCTAGAATTCTTTTCATGATGAGTTAGGCCAGGGACATACGACACGGGCGATATTTTTAGTGCAAGAACACATGAGACGGGCGATTGCCCGGCCAGAAGTTCCCCATTCCATTTATTTCTATCTCGCGGTTATATTGTCAATTGCTGTCCAGACATGAGACTTGAAAGACAAAAGAAAGTTTCCTTGGTGTGTTTGCTTCTACACAGACGGAGAAGGAAACGCTATAGAAGATTCTGGGTTCATCCCATATTAGAAAGAAGGCATCTGCATGGATGGGAGCATTCTATTCTCTTTTTCTCGAATTAAGATAGGACGAGGTGAAATTTGTTATCAATCAACAAATCAATATCTATTTTTTCACACAGTTGCAGAAATTGCTGTACAAAAATGGGGGTAGAACTAGCAGATACTCACTGGGCGGAGACGAGAGGTAGACTGAGGAAGAGCTGTCCATCCGGGTGATCGTCCGTGACGTGTGTCCTGCCCCATAGGCCCCAATGCCCCTCTCCCTTGCCTGACGGGCGTTCTCTGCTATAGAGAATACTCTCGGGTGATTTTAGAGCCCGGATGGATGTCGTGTGTCCTGGCCCATTCACTCCCATTGTACTCCCCTTCTACACGGAGCCCGGATAGCACTCGGACGGGCTATCGCTAGTGTTGTGTGTCCCTGGCCTTAATTATTCCAATTTTAAAGAAAATCCTTGCAAGTCATCCTTATATTCGAGAAAATTACAGAAAAAAAAAAAATGAAAAATCGGTGAAACTTTCTTCGACCGGTCGACCGATTATTGATCAAAACCTTATTGTCGCGTCCCCCCTCCAACCCGTAAAGTTGCACCTAACCTAAATATCAAATTACAGCTTTCTCTGTGATTTTTCTATTTTTAAGTTTTGCTGACCACAAACAGACCAATTTAAAAACTACTTTTTTTCTGATTCAGCGGATCTCAAAACTGGTATTTCCGGTGAAAAAAAACTCAATTTCGTAGATTTGAACACGATCGCAATGCTTCCTGTTATAGTAAATAGTAACAGAAAGTTAAAAAAAAAAAAACCTGATACTAACAATATACCGACTTTCTATTAATGCATTCTCTCTACCCATTAATACAATTTTTCTTCAAATCCAGAATTTTTGCAATTGGATGACGTCAAACACTCAGAGAGAGAGAGTGAGAGAAAGAGAATAATTTTACGTATTTCCGGTGAAAACTTAATTCACCCTCTTAGAAACAGTAAGTGAAAGTAATAATTAAATAATTGCAGCAAATTCATCACCACAGTGGCAATCCTACCTAAAATAATAAACGCACCATAAAGGACGGACGCATCATTAAGGGACATTAAAAGGTTGACAAAGCAATTTATCTAATGGAATTCACACAAAGTGTTTAACAGTCATATCCAACTTTTCCTAAATTTGGTGGAAGGTTAAGAAAAGATTCGTTGGGGAATTTTGCAAATCGCATGCTATATTAGCAAATTAGAAAATAATTCAGAGATATCAAATTTATTTTATTAGTTATTCATGGAAAGCCTAACTAGCAGGCATTTGTGTATGTCTCTACAATAAGAACTCTTTTGCTGTAAGGTAAATATGATTAAAATAAACAAAAGTATAATAAATATATATATTCTAACCTGTGTAAGTACGGCAGATAATCTTGGTGGAGTATGAAGTAATGCTGGCTCAGACGCTGTAGTGTCTGGGGAGCCTTCTTGGCTTTCATTACCACTGTCAACCCGGGACATCTGAAATCATCATTTAATCATCACTTTAATTGGAAAGTGAAATATATTTAATTTTGTCTAAAAGTGCTATGATTATTAAGCATAATGCTGGGTAACTTCACCAAAATAAAATACCCTAATATCAAATACTAACACGACTCTCTTCTCTTACTCGTTTTATTAACAATTATATATAAACTGATCAAATTTCTTCAAAAACTCAAATTTTATATGTTTGTCCTAACTAAAATATAGAGGCGGTAGGGGAAAAGTCCCACTTACTAATCCTGGCAGGTATAGATAGATAGATTCTACCGGGGGAATTGGCTATTCAGCCTACGCCACCGCGACACCCCAAGGATCTATTGTGGCACCCCCCTAGTTGGAGAACCTCCCCCTATCCTGTCCTTAACCGGACTGTGGAATTGGGGGGGCTCCAGGTGGTCGATCAGAGCACCTGCCATCAGAGCACCCTCTCGAGTCCTGCTTGCCTTAAAAGACTTAATAGGTTTGAGAGAGGGCTCTGGCTGAGGCTTGTTGGCACCAGCTTCTCTTTACCAAAGAGGCGGTACCTTAGCCAGACCAGCCCCTCGCACTGACATACCACATGCAGCGCCGCTTCCTCTTCTTCCTGACAAAACCTACACAGGCTATCCGTTGGCAGGCCCATGCGATGCATGTGCTTATTTAATCTAAATAGCCAGTGAGAGTGCCAACTGCTATCCTTATGGCCACCCGGACTAGTTGGAGTAATTCTGCAGTTAGCTTAGGCGAGTAGCTATGGATAAACTTTTTCGCCTGCCCCTGGCCTGGAGTTTTGACCCACCATTCCCTTGATCGGTCCTGCATCCATAGCTTAATGGATGCACTCCTGAGGCATCTTGAGACACCGCAGAACGGCTCCGGCCCGATAAGCGCTCTCATTGAACCCTCCCGGGCCAGGCGGTCCGCCGCCTCATTGCCTCTGTGACCCGAGTGCCCAGGTACCCAAACCAGGAAGACCTTATTATGGCTACTAATTTTCCTGAGTGCACCTAGGCAGTCCCACACCAGCCTTGAGCTGATCTCCCACGAGTTAATTGCCCGCAGAGCAGCCTGGCTATCCGAATAAATGACGACTCTGGAGTTATACACTCCCCGTCTTCTTATTTCGGCGGCGCAGAGAATAATCGCGACTAGCTCCGCCTGAAAGACCGTAGCTAGCCTTCCCAGGCTCACTGAGATATTACATCTCGAGTGAGCCCCGTACACGCCGGCTCCCACTCCATCTTCCATCTTGGACCCGTCCGTGAACCACATAGATTCGCCTGTAATTGGCGGCCCATTCTTCCATGCCCCTCTGTCTAATATCAAGACTTTGAAGGGTTTTTGGAAGTCATACCTAGGATTCATTATGTCCGTAGGCAGGCCCAAAATCGGGTCCGCCTCCAGCTCCTCCCATAGGTCTTGATGCTTCCCAGTATGCCTGGGATAAATGGGCGCTTGTCCCTGTTGTAGTCGTGCCACAACTGCTCTTGCAACGCCTTGGACGTAAATGTGGAGTGGTGGAAGGTTTAACAGGACCTCCAAGGCGGCAGTGGGGGTAGTCATCATGGCACCCGTCGTACTCAAGCAAGCCAGCCCCCGACCCCCCCATCTGCAAGGTCTTTGTCCACCACGCCACCGCCCCGTGGGTTACCATTGGTCTCACGACACAGGTATAAATCCACAGAGCCACCTTCGGGCTTAATCCCCAACTTTTACCGCATAGCCTCCTGCACCTACCCATGGCGATTTTGGCTTTTTGTGCGGTTATATTAATATGGGAATTCCATGTCAGCCTTCGGTCAAAAATGACCCCTGGCAGGTATAGAAGTGATGATTATATTGTGGCCCAGTAGAGCGCTCTAAAAAACACTGAACCAACTACATATAAAATATGAAATTAACGCCACTAATTTCTAGAGGAAATTAGGTTCAGGACCTTTGGTCGGAATAGGATGTCTGTGGAAGAGGTTTAGGCTATTTCCGCTTAAGGTTAGTGTCCGATTTATTCGGACTGCGGTGAATCTTAGATGGATTAGATCCGGGTCTGGATTTTTGTTCTAGACCCGGTTTGTTGTTGTTTTTCTTGGGGTAGCTATATGGGCCCAGTGAGGCTTTCGATAGCGTATGGTTTGGTCCCACCCCACAGACAAATAATAATACTTAATAACGTCACTAATTCAGCATTTTTTTTTTTTTGAAAACGTTTATAACGTTTAAACGAAGTTAGTATTTAAAGTTTAAACTTTATACTAACACATATACTTCCTTTAAAGGAAATCATTATAGTCATTTTCAAAAAAGTCACAAGTCCGGTAAACTGACTTTTTTCAAGTTTCGAATTCTAACAAAGCTTCAAATGTATATGAATAAATTATATAGCGCAACGCTACTGTAACTTCCAGAACCATCGAAAAATCCGAAGTTTAAGGAAAATCGTTGGAGTTGTTTGTGAAAAAATCGCAAAAAACTGAAAAAAAAAAAATGCAATAAAATCGCACTTCCGGTTGATGGATTTTGCAGGAAATGTTCGTGTCAGGTATTAAAACCGAATACCATGTGACCACACACACACTGCGAGGGGGGAGAGACAATTTGTTAAAAACATGTTTTTTGTACACATTTTCGGTGAATACTCAATTTCAAAAATTTGAGACCCCGCAATACTTCCGCTTTTTACGGAAGTAAAAATTTATTATACTTAAATGGTTGAAATTAAAAAAAAAAAAGTAAAAAAATTACAATTTATACTCTGTGACTTAACGCCCCCTCCCCCTTAATAAAAATGACTTGATAAAACACAGCATACTTAACAACACTATTAAAATTTAGTTATAAAATATTCTTCAAAACATGCTATATAATAATTCCATTTTGTCATTAAACACAAACACACACATAGTAACATAACCTTTACCTCCCCATATATATACAAACAACAAGTGTGAGTGTAACATTGAACTCTCCACACGAACTTAGTATTTACTCTGACGATGGATGAAAATACGAAACCGGTCAGGAACAATATAAATATGCATGCTACCACGGATAAAATACCAGATATGTTATCCAGCATTGTGGATTGTAATTTTCTGATAAGATTGATCCGAGGGAAGTTCTTAATCAAAACAAGCTACTTATTATTTTCTCTATTATCTTCCTTAATTATTAATTGAAAATTAAAATAATTTATGTTCTACGAATTTTTATATTTACTGCTAAGGAGATAACACATGAAATAAAAGCAGTAATTAATCTTCTCTCTCTTATTTAGAATGATTGATATCCAAGTAATATCCTTAAGAGTTCGATCACAGATATTCTGATTCTCCAAATGAACTATTCTTAATCGTTCAGACTTTTTTTTTTTTATTATTCCGTAAATCATTCATTTCTTTTGTTTATTCACAACATAACAATTTCTCAAATCATAAGAAATAAAATATTTAGATAAAAAAAAAGCTATTACAAAAATCATAAATTCGTTTAGTTTATGGTTAATTATAATAAAAACATGCCACAGATTTAGCACAGAATTAATAAATAAAACAATATACAAACAATAATTTACATTTATTGAACACTGGGGAACCCATAGTGGATGGATTAAGTGAATACTTAATAACTTTAAACTGTTTTATAAACAAAATATTTGTATTTCATTTCCAAAAATGAATGAATGAAGTCGTGGACATAAACATTAAGTTCTGAATCTTTTCTGAAATTTCATATTTCTAAACTTGAACTGGTTGAAAGATTAGTGTTAACTGAAGAGTCGTTTTAACACTGTATGCCACGATTAGATTAGATTCAAGAAAAATAGAGTTTTAGTAAAAATTATTCATTATCATTGATATCTACATTAGATTTTAGATTGTTATAGGGGATTATTGCATGCGACCTTCTGAGGCCTTCTGAGCCTTCTCTAGCTACAGATAACGCTGACCATCACCGGACAGTGACCTATAGAGGCTCTTAGGAAGAGAAAACCTATGGGCAGAATGCTGAATTCGAACAAGAGACCTCCGCGTTGCTAGACCAGCGCGCTACCACTAAGCTAATACCTTCCTTCTCCCTTGGCTGGGGCCAATTAACTCGGGGGACGCAGGCCCTACTTTAAGTACTGTGTTTATCCGAGTCTGTAAAGGGTAGAGTGTATGTAGTTTAAGTGTACTGTGTACTGCACTGACAAAGTTATAGATTATTGAGCTGTGGTAACCCGTGGAGTCGCTACTCCCCAAGTAACTGCATACAACATAATAATGGGTATGAGAAGGAGTGAAATTGGGTTTGTGAGGTAACAACTGAAAATAAATGCTAAACACTGTATAATAAGGAAAGTAACACAAACTGCCTGAACTTTACACAAATGCTAGTGAGAGATTTAGAGTGAGTAAAGAGAAATGTTGCTGACGCGTTGTGACTGCTGTATGAACTGTTGCAAGACTGTTGGAAGACTAACGCAGCCTATAGTTAACACAACTGTATTTAAATAGATTCTCCCACTCTAGTGAGTGAGACTATCAATTTTTGTGTGTCTCTCTCTCTCTGCTTTAGATCCCTCTCTTCGGATCCTATTACATCACCAATCGGTATGAGAAGGAGAAAAATTGGGTTTGTGAGATAATAAACTGGAAATAAATGCTAAACACTGTATAATAAGGAAAGTGCCTGGACTTTACACAAATGCTAGTGAGAGATTTAGAGTGAGTAAAGGGAAAGTTGTTGACGCGTTATGACTACTGTATGAACTGTTGGAAGACTAACGTAGCCTATGGTTAACGCAGCTGTATTTTAACAGATTCACCCATTCTAGTCTGTGAGATTGTCAATTTTTGTGTGTCTCTCTCTCTGCTTTAGATCCTTCTCTTCGGATCCTATTGCACAACACATACCCCTTGCAGGTGACGTCGTCCATTCTGATTTGTATATTACTTACTGGAATATGTGCGAGTACCTAACAAGTAATCGTCAAGTACTTACTTGTTTACAACACATTATAAGTAAGCAGTACTGCACTTAAACTGGAAAGGGCTTCGAGTCAGAAATATAAGTAGAAGGTATGGTAGCTTCTACAAACTAATAGAACATCCAGCCGAACAAATTATATTTCTTAAGAATGTGTCAGAACTTACGCGACCATTGCTGGGATAAGCACAATAAAATTAAAACTAGAATACATACTGTATTTTATTGGAGAGATATTTCACATAAAGATGTTAAACTTACATTACTAATATTTAACTAGTAAATACATACATAAAACAAACAAAAAAATATACACAAAATATATGAGAGAAACCCACACTATCAAGGGTTTTTAAAAACTGTCTGTGAAATTCCGAATACTCAACCCACAACTATTAAATTATTGATTGCAAATAAATGTAATATACCCACTACTTGACAAAACATTTAGCGAATTTATTACTGCGTTTTTGTTTTTTTGTTTTTTATTAAGGTTGGGCTTGAAATATTATATATTCTTTTCGGCCTCAGGAGATGAAAGTTGGCTTGTTTTTGTTTCATTAATTTCTTCTACAATGATAGAGTAAGGGTAGAGGAACATTTACATATGATTATTATAAATAGCTGTGGATTTCCAGCTTAAGATTGATTTCATATTAAATATTTAAAAATATTTCTTTTCAATACATCAAAGACAAATGCCGCCCCAACAATATTATAAAGATCTTGTCTACATTCAACAGTCGTCCATCTCTCGCTCCTGTTTTGTTAAATACTCGTACATTGTCCCAGTGTGATGTACGTGTTTCTCGTACTGAAATTCTACCATCTAAATTATCTCAAATGTAACTGTCAAGTTTTTACTTTCTCTTAGTCCTAGTTGAAACTGGATATTCCGTTTAGGTATCACCATGAGATCTCACAGACGTTATCTGTCAAAATTCCTCAACCGGAAGTCCCACTTTACTAGTTGGTTTTTTTACTTTATTGCGATTTTCTCAAAAATGGCTCCGACAATATTTTTCAAATTTAATATATCAACTACACATACTAAGAGCTACAACTTTTATTTGAAACATTTCTCTGGGAAAATTCATTTAAGGGCAGTTATGGGGGAGGTGGAGGGGTTTAGGTTTTTCATCTAAAGTGGTATTTCAGTTTATTAGACAATTCTGTCATCTAAATAACGTTAATTAGAATTGAATATATTGCTGAAATTCCGAGTTTGAAAAAAAAAATCGGATAACCGGAAGTGAGTTTACTTTATCACTTTTCACTTTTTCGCAATTTTCTGTAAAATGGTTTCGACGATTTTTCTTGAAACTTCGTATATAAACTAAGCATACAAAGATCTACAACTTTTATATAAAAACGTTTCACTGGGAAAAATTCATTTAAGGGCACTTTTATGGGGAGGTTATATGGGGTTATATGAGGGATTTTATGGGGTTATGTTTTTCTCTAAAATGCTATCATAGTTGATTATACAAATTCTATCATCCAAAGAAAAATTAATTAGAAATAAATAGATGGCCAAAATTCCGAGTTTGAAGGAAATTAATAAACCGGAAGTGCGCTTTTATTGAACAGTTTTTTTTTCAGTTTTCGACGAATTTCATTAAATTTGTGGTACACAAACTATAAAATTTGTCAATTATAATTTTGAGAAAGAACTGGAATAAGAGAAAGTTGTGTGAGTGTTTTACACCAGATTTTTATTCTTATTAAATTTGAATTCTGAAGAAAAATTTGTCAAATACAAACTAAGCAAATGCAAGAATAGAACGTCGTGTGTTCACGTCAGACTTGTTTATTACCCAGACACGTCAAAATCTTATGGTCACTAGCGCTTGTTTCTCTCGTTACAGACAACACTGTACCATCAACAGACTGTATAGTGCGGCTTCTAGGGCGAAAATATGAAAAAAGAAATCTGGTGCGCAACACTCACACGAGTGAATTAAACAAATTTTTTTTAAAATCGCAA
The DNA here is from genome assembly GCA_011037195.1 of Triatoma infestans. NCBI lineage: Eukaryota > Metazoa > Arthropoda > Insecta > Hemiptera > Reduviidae > Triatoma > Triatoma infestans. The sequence goes on from JAAEAF010014487.1 coordinate 25,922, forward strand.
CGTCTAGTAAGTGGGCTCTTAATTAAAACCAACAAAACGTGTACAGTTTAAAGTTAAATCAAACTGATAAACCTCCTCCTAAACCCTACTAAAATCTTTTTTTTAGGAATAGTGTTTCAAATTGAAGTTAAAATTTTTTTTTATGCATATACAGCGAGTATTTTAAGTTTAATTAAAAATAATGGCAGCCGTTTTGGAGAAAATTCCAAAAAAAAAAAATAAATTCAGAAACCAATTTTGTAAATTTGTATTTCCGGTTATCCGAATTTCTTCAATTTCGGAATTAGTGAATGCTTTTAATGAATAGAGGTATTAATATTATGGAGGTGGCAAAAGCAGAAACGTATTGTACTGAAGTGGTACTGTGGTTACTATAGGAAACTTATTGCTTCTGTTTTCCTGGAATCCTCCCAAAAATCAATATTCTCCGGGAAAACGTTTCAAATAAAAGTGAATAGATATGGCATCAAGAGGTATCTGTTGCATACAGTTACTTGGGGAGTAGCGACCCCATGGGTTATCACAGCTAAGTACTCCATGCACTTCATCAGAACAGTACTTAATACACTTAAACTACATACAATCTACACTTTACAGTCAAAGACAAGGTTATGATGAAGGAGAGAAAATGGTTGGGTTTAGATTAATAAACTAGATATGGCTGAACACTGTATAGTGGAAAAAGTGACACTGACTGCCTGGACATTACACTGAAATAACAAAAAATGGTAGAGAGGTAAAGAGTAAGGTAGATGACACGTTGTGACTGCCGAATGAACTCTGCTATATATATCTCCCGTCGCTGTATTTAAGCAGTTTTTCCCACTCTAATCCGAGAGACTGGTCCTGTCATTTCTCTCTCTTTCTCTGCTATGGGACCCTCTCTTTTTGGATCCTATTACATCATCTTAAGCAGTTTCTCCCACTCCAGTCGGAGAGACTGGTCCTGTCATTTCTGTCTTTCTTTCTCTGCTCTGGATCCCTCTCTTTTGATCCTATTACAAGGACAAACACAAGGACAAACTAGGATCTCCGTCCCTAGTTAATTGGCGAAAGCCAAGGGAGAAGGAAGGGATTAGCTCAGTGGTAGCGTTGCTGGTCTAGCAACGTGGAGGTCCCGGATTCGAATCCAGCATGCTGGCCTTAAATTTTTTTCTTCCTAGGAGCCTCTACAACTCATTGTCCGGTGATGGGCAGTGTTGTCTGTAGCTAGAGAACGCTGCTTGAAGGCCGGCTGTGCATTGGAGGAGGCTCCAGTGAGCACAAAGTTCTTTCAGGTCGCAATGCAATAATCCCCTACAAAAATCTACATATGTTGCATCTGGAGACCAACATAAATCAGCTGTTTCTATTTACTCTGAAAATTCAATTCATTTTAATTACATCTTAAAACTTATTAAACTTCCTGATTAACGCCTCCCTAAAATAGTCGCCATTGAAGTTGTTGGGGCGGTGTATTGTGGCTTAAGAATTGGAACGCAATATCTGCTGAACTCTCATGTGATTTGCTTTTTTTCTTTAAACAATATAGATGATTGGCCAAAGCTGTTTATGTTATATTAGAAAAATTACGAATTAAATTTAAAGAGGTGCTTTGTGAACAAGTTAGTTCCAGCTCACGATTCCTATTGTACAAACAATTAGATCGTAACTTTGACACGTTTGACTTTATTAATGATAAAAGTTCAAGGATTGACTTTGGTTGAGTTAAGATGGCTGTTTAAGATCAGAGGTGATTTATTGTATTTGAATGGTGCACAAGTTGTTATAAGGGAAAAATGACAAGTGCTCCTTATGTAATGCCCGCGTAAGGGAGTACATTGTTCATTTTATGGCGGAATGCACCATCCTATCTGAAATCCGTCGTCTACATGTAGCTATTGCTACTTTATCTAGAAAATCGGTTTATTTATTGAGATTAATTTTCTTACCTTAATCAAATACGCTCGACATGCTTGGCATTATCGATTATCATTTAGTAATAGAATTTAATTTTTGTCATTTCATAATATTTTATAATTTCTTTGTGTTTATTTTGAGTTACAAATTATATAACTATAACTTTATTTTTGTTTATCTTTCGAATCAATTTATTTATTGTTTTTTCTGTCCTGTAAAACGACCTCCGGCAGACGGATTTTTTTCCATACCATACATTACTGGTATTATCTTTTGACAAAATTGTGTAAAATTTTTAGATTCAAATAAAAAGTAATATTACAATTATTGCAATTAGTATAAGGAGTTTGAAAAACAAAATCGTTAGAGCCATTTTTATGAAAAACTGAAAAACTTTACTAATGTCAGTGAAGTTGCAGTTTATGGTTGGCTTTTAGTCGAAACTTTCGTGTTAGATTCCGGTGATGATAGTACTTAAACGGAATACCAAGTTTGAGCTTCCTGCGATCTTTCGTTTTTGAGATATTCTGTTGAAACAAACACTAATTCACACATACATACATTAAAAAAAAAAAGCGCCTGACTTTGACTTGACTTGAAACCCTGAACTGCCGGATTGCAATTCAGTGCCAATGAGATTAGATCTCGTCCTTAGGGCCATTAAAATATTTATTTTTTTTAATAATTAACAAATTTAAAAATAATAATAAAACATGTTTAAGTATTATTATAATAATAAGAATGAGTTTTTATAAATATATTTTCCTTAGTCGACAGTTAAATTGTAAATAATTTAGATAGATTATAAACGTGTCTGATAAGTAAATACATATTTCTAAATGTTGCAGTAAATAAATTATTAAAGTTATCTCTATGGTTATTAAATGATACAAACTGACATTTTGCATGTCTTGTTAAGATATTTACATGTTAGTTACAACATGCGCATATATATATATATATGTATATATATATATATACAATGCGCATATGTATATATACATACAAAAATATACAATGTAATAGAGGAGCTCAATATAGCTGTCTATATTTACTACCAATTCATAGAGTTAATCTAAGATAACATATTCTTGTCCTGCTTTATTTCACTGTTATTTTAATCAGAAATAATTTCAAGATATTATATATATATCTCATTATAACAGATTTATTGCTAGTTTCGTATTAGTTAAAACAACTATTACTTTGATTATGTTCTATAGAGTTATAATTATAACTACTAAGTCAATTTTATTAATTAAAAATCTTCATCTTTTTTAAATGGCAAATATAATGAACGGAATTAGCTCAGTGGTAGCGAGCTGGACTCGTACATGTTTGCGTCCAGGCTGCAGTACTGTACCCTACTATGTCTTTTTATTAAAACACCTATAAGCTCACTGTCTGCTAATGTACAGTGCTGTCTGTAACAAAAAAATATTATCCGGGGAAGCCGGCAGTGCATTTAGAAAGCTCCAGAGACATGCCAGTGACCACAGTTTTTTTTTTTTTAAATACTATTGTCTATTTCAAGTCTATGCATTCTTTAGATGCACTATCCTAGTAATATGCAACTGAACGTAATTTTTTTTATCCATTTATTTATTTATTTATTTTTTTTTTTACTAATTACTTTCTCTTACCAAGAGTAAGAGAAAGTACTGTAACCGTGTCAAATTTTAAATATCGAATTTTCACCGGAAATACACGTACCTAAAGAAAAAGTGTTTTTTTTTTCTAGAAAATGGTGTGTGTGTGTGTGTGTGTGTGTGTGTGTGTATGTGAACAAAACGAAACACAGAAGAAAGTTCAAACTTGACATTCCGTTTGTGTATCACCATTGGATTGCGACAGTAGGTGAGTGATCTGTTAAAGTCCTTAAGTGGAAGTATCACTTTACTGAATGGAGTTTTCATTTTTCTGCGTTTTTTTTCAAAAAAAATAAAAAAGACACTGCTATGGATCCCTCTCTTCGGATCCCATTAAACCGAAGAGAGAAATCCAGAGCAGAGAGAGAGAGAGACATAAAATTGGACAGGATTACTTTTTAGCTTAGGCCAGACTAGAGTGGGAGAAAATGTTTAATACAGCATCTACGGTGGCATCTACCGAGAGTCTTGCAGCAGGGTTCACACAGCAGTCACAACGCGTCAACAACCTTTCTCTTTCTCACGCTAAATCCCTCACTATCATTTTATATATTTTAGTGTAAAGTCCAGGCAGTTTGTGTTACTTTTCTATTATACAGTGTTCAGCTTTACTTACAGTTTATTCATCTATCTAACCCAATTTCTCTCTTTCTTTTATTTGAAACATTTCCCTGGGGCAATTTATTCTCGGTGGAATGGGACTTTTTCCTATAAAGTGCTAATTTAATTTTGTATAAGATTTCTTCATTTAAATTAATATTAATTAGAATTAAATACGTTGCTTAAAAAATTCAGTGGTGTTTGAGAAAAACTCGTATGATAGGACGTGTGTATTTAGTTTTCTATTAAAACACCAATGGATTTCATTTAATTTGTTACACTAACTGTAAATATATAGAGACGTATCACTTTTATTGATAACTTTTTTGGAAGTTTTGGGTGAGAGATAAGGTTAAGCATTCCTCTAGAAAAGTGGTTTCATTAGGTTTAGGTTCTCCCATTAATATAACATTAGAGACAACTAAACATATAGTAAGAGATAAATTTAAAAAAAAAATGTATCAGTTATAACTGTGTAAATTGCAGTAGACAAAGTTGTGTGAGTGTTTCTCACAAGATTCTGTTTTTTTTTATGAGGACTGCACAAAACCAATGTAGTCTATTAAAAACACTAATGTTGAATTCGTGGAAATAATATAAAAGAACATTAAAAGAGCGTCTTCCCATTTTAAGAGCGATGTCCTATTTTTTTAAATGCACGTCTTCAACTCTATAACTCTCTTCCATATCTTTCTTTTGCCATCTTCAGCGGAGATAAGGGGCGCTTGAAAGTTACAAACATTGCTAGTTGTTCAACTAATTATTTCATACTTAGCCATGTACATCACTGTAAGGAAATCAAGGTTAATGCCGGTTAAATATCAGGTAGTAAGTTAAGTAGCAATTACAGTACAGATGAAGAACTGAAATGCTGTTTTCATTTCAACTTTATATTTTCATTTAATTTACTTTGATGAAAATTACAACTGCTTTCCTAAGATTACTGTACGAGTATATCAATGTAATATCCGCCTTTCTTCTCTTTTTTTCAAACTGTCTACTTCCAATGCATCTAAAATAATGACACTTCAAAGAACTACCAAAATCTCTTTAGACAAAACAAGAGAATGTTTTAGCTCAATTGAACGCCTTCTTTTTCGCCCGAGAATATTCTTTGGTATATTTGATCGTAGATTGCCATTTAATCCACACAAATCATATCCTGCCTGTCCTAGTCTCCAGATTAATTTGCTTTTTCTGCAATAAATAATTGGATTTGGTACATCACACTAACATCTTATCTTTTGAAAATAACATGCCTGGAAACCACAACAGTATTTTGTATGTATGTGTCGGTTTTGAACAGAATTACTGGAAATAATGCAGATCTGTTTGAGGAGTCTGGTTTAAATAAAGTACAAATTTACGCCAACATCATCATCATAATCTATCCTCTTCTACAGCTCAAGCAGTGTGAGGTGGTCTTTGTAGAGCTTCTTCCAATCGTACCTGTCCTGTGCGAGTTCTTGCCGTTTGCTCTAGTCCAACCTTCTCCTGGTGAACGCCTCTTTCCCATTTGTCTTCCCATTTCAAGCTCGATTTTCCTCTTCTTCGATTGCCCTCAACTCGAGTCTGGTAAGAGCAACTGACAGTGTGACTTGGTTCCATGCGCATATGTGACCCTGTTACTTTAGCCTACTATACTCTATTACTTCTAAGGCGGGCGTTGCTTCGAGGTTAGACCTGATTGTCACGTTCCAGACGCCCTCCTGGTTTTTCCCTCTACCTTGCGAAGAAACCTCATCTCTAGGGCCTGGATCATTGATTTGTGTTTACTCGTCAGCGCCCAGGACTCGCAAGAGCATGTGAGGATTGGGAGGAATGTGGATTTGTATATAGCCAATTTTGTCGCCTTTCCCATCTCTCGCCAGGTTAGAAACCCTCTTTTAAAGGCATTGAACATCCTGCTCGCTGCTCCTAACCGTTCCATTATTTCGCTATCGATATAGCCATTCTCATGTAGGGGCGCTCCCAGGTATTTGAACTTGTTCGATATTTTCGCCGTTTATTCGGATAGCTCTCATTATTCGTCCAGGATTCTTTCCTATTCTCATAAATTTTGATTTTTTAATTTTCATATTGATAATCCTCAGCTCCTCTTCAAGTTACGGCAACGTTTCGATATATATTATATCATCATCAAAACTAAAATATTACTATAAAAAGTGTTAATAATATAAATCTATTAAAAATTTTATTAGAAAATTTTAGACTATAATAAAAAATTCCTTACATCTTTATGAATAAATAATAGTTATATTATGGTAGGTTATAAATAGAGAGGTATTAAAAAGTGAACTCTACTGTTCATAAATGATATTAAACGTACAATTCTAATCACAAATCTAAATCAATCGTATAAATTGATGTACCATGCTTAATATCTTTTATGAACCCTAGAGTTCACTAGAGTTTTTAATACCTTACTATTTATAACCTACTGCCAGCCAACATTATCTATGCACAATAAAGTATGTAATTTTTTATTATAGTCGTAAAAATATTCTTTTAAATTATTAATAATTTTTAATGGATTCATATTTTTAACACTTTTTCTTATAATGTTCAGGTGATGATAAATATATGTTTTGAGGTTCCCAGAATACGAAAATATAAAAGGTTTTCGAAAATAGTTTCAAATTAATAAAATGTATGTGTGTATGTCTGTGTATAATAAAATATTGCAAAAACAGAAAATTACAAGAAGCACAAACTTGGTATCCCGTTTAGATACTACCACCGCCGCATCTGACAAGGAAAGTTTCGGGTAAATACATCAACCGGAAGTTTGATGTATTTTGCTACACTGAATGTTTTTTTTTTTTCCAGTTTTTCATGAAAAACGGCTCTAACAATTTTCTTTAAACTTCATAATATATAATTGAAACATATAAATATCTATCACTTTTATTTGAAATATTTTAACCGGAGAAAATTGTATTTTGGAGGTTTCAAGAGGAGGGGGGTAACAGTAGTCTTTAGCTTTCCTCAAAGTACCACTTCAATACAATGCATGGTACACTTTTCTATATATTATATTTAATAATATACATTAGAAGCGTTGCTTTCTAACAATTTTCTTCCTAGTTGTTGTGGTGGTTGGTTCTTCCTAACTTGAAGAAAACGCTTAACCGGATTTGCATACAACTTTACGGAATAAGTCTTACGTGTTTTTTTGGGGCTTTTCTCGAATACGACTATAACTATTTCCTTTAAACATGGATAATTAACTGTATCCATATTATAAACCTATAATTTTTATTTAGTTCTGCGGAAAGTTTTAACGTTAAATTAAAAAAAAAAAAATCTGGTGTGATACACTCACACAACTTTCTCTTACTTCAGTTTTCAAAATTTTGATTGACAAATTTTATAGTTACTATACTAAATTTAATGAAATTCGTCGGTGTTTTTATGGAGAAAATCGGAAAAAATTGAAATAAGTAAACACGAACTTCCGGTTTACTTGAAACTCGGAATTTTGGCCATCTATTCGTAATTCATTTTGTTTAGATGGTAGATTTGTATAATCAACTACGATAGCACTTTAGAGAAAAACATAACCCCCCACCCCTCTCCCAAAAAAACCCCTTAAATGACTTTTTACCAGTAGAAATGTTACAAATAAAAGTTGTAGCTCTTTATATGTGTAGTTCACATTCCTAGTTTAAAGAAAATAGTTGGAACCGTTTTTAGAACAAATAGCAGAAAACTGAAAAATACTTCCTAGTAAAAACGCACTTCCGGTCATCTGATTTTTTTTTTGCAAACATGGAATTTCAACAACATATTTAATTTTAATTAATATTTTTCAGATGTTAGAATTGTGTAATAAACTGAAATATCACTTTAGAGGAAACCGTAACCTCATCCCTCCCCCAATAGAATACTCTTAAATGGATTTTTCTCCGGAGAAATGTTTCAAATAAAAGTTGTAGCTCTTTGTATGTGTAGTTGTTATATCGAGTTTCAAGAAAAATCGTTGGAGCCATTTTTTGAGAAAATTGCAAAAAAGACAACAACAAAAAACCATACAGTAACTTCCGATTGAGGAATTTTGACAGATTACGTACTGTCAGATCCCATGGTGATACTTAAACGGAATATTAAGCTTCAACTTTCTACGGTTTCTCGTTTTTGAGCTATGCTGTTCTCTCTCTCTCTCTCTCTCTCTCTCTCTCTCACACACACACTCACACACCCTTTTCTAAAAACCACTTTTTTGTACTCAGGGGACCTCAAACGGATATTTCCGGTGAAAGCTCGATATCGAAAATTTGACACAATTACAATACTTTCCTCTTACTAGGAGTAAGAGAAAGTAAAAATCATTTTATATATCTAGGAATAAAGAGAAAGGCGTGTGAGTGATTTCGATCTTTTTTTCATTTCAATACAAACTCAATTCCAACAATGGGTGTTATGATTGCAATATTTCGTCTTATAATAGTATAATTAAGGACTTTACAATTAACGGATTCTTACATATTGAATCAGGCACGTGAGTTGATGACACGTGTAGTGTGGCTTGTCCTTTTATAACTTTCTAAACCATAACCACATACCTCTAACCATTAACTTACCTTGCCTCTAGTGAGACCTATTTTGTACCTACCTATTAACAGTTATTTATTGCCACATTCATTCATTCATTACTACCATCTTATAATAAATTTCATTACAATTTCTTTTTCATTAATAAGAATAATATATACTTCACAATTCCACACAAACACTTAATAAAATACTTAATAAAGTAAAAATAAGTAATGCTAAATCTGAAATCACTTTTCAATTTGTTACAGTTATAAATTGTATATTCGAACTGTTGGCTTATTCGATGAGTTCATATTTAAATATATGTATGTAAAAGGACTTTGATATGTTAATATGTAAATTATGCGAACAAATAAAAAAAAATTTTTTTTTTTTTTTTGTAAATCTTGACCTAAATAAAGTCTAGCTCAACGGAATTTACTTTATCTCTATTTCGATCTACAATGTCATTCTTATACAGATTTACTATCAAACTCTTGTAGGCACTGTGGTGGCTTTTATCAAAAATCTATTTACATCAAATTTATTGTTTAAACAGTTAAGTTTAAACCTATAAATAAATATTTCATATAAACCCTCTCTTTAAAATACTTTTACTAGTTTAATTGAAGAAGTTGCTTTTACTAAATAACTAAATAGAGTTTAGTTTGAATTAAAGTTGAAGTGATCAAGGGAGGAAATTTTTAAAACAGTTTCTTACCTCATAATACCAGTTGGTCGTTTTAACTTGTCTCTTACTGTAATCTGTAAACAAATAGAAAAGTAATCAAACAACAGATGATTAAAGAATAAAATAATAAATACGAGGGTCATTCAATAAGTAACGAAACAATTCGCTGTAGCACAGAAACAGTTTGTTTAATCAATCCAATAGTTTCAGTGCGTCAAGTTAGCATCGATTTGCTTAGTTTCTCATCAGCTGTTCCAGAGAATTTGGTAAGCATAACCTCAACAATGTATTCAGTTAACAATGGCGAGTCCGCTCTAGCATTGCACCTCGGAAGAACAACGCTCAGTGATTAGATTTTTAGTTGCAGAGGGTATCTAAGGTTGTGGAATCCACGAAAGAATGTTGAAAGTGTACGGGAATAATTGTTTGAACCGTACGAACGTTTACAAATGGATAGAACAGTTTAAAAGTGGCCGTGTAAGTGTCTGTGACGGGCAACGAAGTGGGCAACTTCCTTCCTCAAATCTCGCATTAACGCGTTAATTCAGGACTACAGGCGTACTACTGTTGAGCTGATAGGTGAAGAAGTGCACGCGAGTGTTGGAACTGTGCAAAACATTATTCAGAATAAGCTGTAGTACAAGAAAACTTGTGCGAGATGGGTTCCAAGACAACTTACGGATGCCCACAAAGAAACCAGGTTTTAAAGCAATCAACAGTTGAAAGAACGATGTTTAATTGAAAAAAAAAAAAAACCCGTGGAATTGTAACATGTGATGTAACATGTGAGCCGGAGTCAAGCGTCAAAGTCTTGAGTGGAAGCGTACGGATTCTTCCACTCGAAAGAAATTAAAGACCCAGCCGTCTGCAGGCAAAGTCATGCTTAGAGCATTCTGAGATTCGCAGGAGTCTATTTATTATGGCTATCTCGAAGATCAACGAACCATCAACAGCGAACCAGTATTACAGTGATATGCTCACAAACAAAGTAAGGCCTGCCATTCGAACCAAACGTCATGGATCCTTGACTAAAGGCGTGATTTTGCTTCATGACAACGCGGAACCACATACGGCACAGTTAACTCAAGAAACACTTAAAAAAGTGGGGTGGGAGATCCTTCCACATCCCCCCCTACAGCCCCGACCTCTCCCCATCGGACTTCCATTTGTTTGGGAATCATTTTCAATCCAACGAATTTAAAGAAGTTAAATATCAAGTGCAACAGTGGGTTCGAGATCAGCCCAAAGGATTTTATGTAATGATGTTTTGCCAGAGGCACATCATTAGAAAAGAGTGTTGGGACAAGTGTATAAATGTTGCCGGGAACTATATTGAAAAGTAGCGAAAGTTTTGTATTAATTAAAATAAATCATTTTTGAGCTATAGCGATTTGTCTCGTTAATTATTGATTGACCCTCGTAATATTACAATACAATCTTTAGTAAAAAAGAAATCACCTTGAAAAAAAAATAGACTGACTCCGATTTGGAATTGAAACATATATTTTAAATAAATACATAATATATCAACCTAACTGATCAAATATATATTAGATCTCTTATGTATACAATGTCCTTGTTGTAAATATATAAAAAATACAAACCATAAAACAAAAACAAAAAAAAAAGATGCCTGCCGGAATATTGATAAAACCCACACACATTATATGTGCACACCCAAAATTTCCTCAGATACTAGGGCGTATACAATATTGTATGAATTTAAAATGCAGATGTATTTAATGTTTAGGTGATGAGGTATGGGTATACTCCAAACAAATAAATAAAAACAGAAAAAAAATAGTTGATAACATGAGGCGGGGGGGGGGCTCCTATATCTGGAAATTGTGTGTAGGTGAATATACACAGACTGATTTAAAACTTGGAATTTATAACATATGTGAAGACCACTATAGATATAATATGAGTTGGCATACTTGAATTGTACGTATATCATCTTTCTTTAATTATTTTTTTAAATATCTCTTATAATGATGCAGGCGCTATGTGAAACTTGACTGCTACAGTAATACAACCTACAAGCTGTTTGAAAAACCTCCGCTTTGAACACCAAAGTAAAAGCCTAAAGTAACCTAGAAATAAAGATTCTGAGACTAAGTGACTACAGAGCTCTGTGAACCCAGTGCAGAAAATTGTAAACAGTTCAATTGAATGATTGATTAATGAGACTCAAAGGACTGTAACGCAGCCAGTGTTGCCATCTAGGAGAGGAAGTAGGAACCTCAAGTTCTCTTAGTGACCGCTAGGAAGCGCTGGCTACGCACTTTAGTTCTCTCTGGAAGGATTGAGAAGATTCTAGAAGATTCTCCACCGATATAAATAGTGGGACCGCCGAGAGTTGAAGAAATTTCTAGTTACAAACAAATGTACGTTTGTGGAAAGTACATAAAAAGTGAACAAAAGGGAACTTTTGTTGTTTAAATTGTGAAGTAATTATTATTAAGTGTTGTATTTTGTAATTTATTGTGCATAACAATAAATTGATGTATTCTTTATTGAAGTTTAGAGTATTTTATCTATACGAACCCACTTAAAACTAGTTGCAGTATCTAGTTTAGAGGGAAAAACGTTACAATATAAATCATACTGCCAATACTTATCGTAACTTGTCAATTTAAATGTCAATTTTTTTTTTTTTTTTTTTTTAATTTTTTTTTTGACAAAGTGCTTGTGGGCTGAAGAAGTAAGCATAATTTCGCAGAAATGTTCAGAAATTAATATTTCATTTAGATGCTCCCAAGAAATTTACCAATAGGGCCTAAATCGATAAACCGGAAGTCCCATTTTACTGTAAGGGGGCCACAAAACATCTCTTAATTCATAGTGGATTTTACTTTACACCCACGCACTCTACACGTCTATCATCTAATTAATAAACACGTATTTTTAAATTTTCCTGAAGACGGTACCTATGATATTTATATCAATTACTCAAATTATAACAACTGAAAGGTTTTGTCGCAAGAAAATTCATTTTATGGAGGTTTTAGGACACATGGTGTGATTTTAGGACTTTCTTGTGCAATTTCTTTGTATTCTGTATGATTCCTCCAATAGTGTACAGTCAGCCACAAAAAAAAAGTGGGACATTGAATTTTTTTATTTATTAATAAATAACATTTATTGCAACAATCTATTTTTAATACAATTCGCTAACTAAATAGTGTATTGTAGTGTTAATTTTTTACACCAATTCTTGGTTGGGATTAATAAAAAAAAAATGAAAAAAAAAAAACGAAAAAATTAAACATTTTTTTTTACAAAATTTTGATAACTTTTTAAATTTCTCTTGCTATTGCCTTCTCGAGCAACACTAAGGGGCCCTGATACGGCGCAACATCGATGTAATCCAGGTTTTGAATGGTTTCTTCCATTCTTTTTGTAGAGCAATGCGGAGCTGGCATAGTAACTGAAGGCTGATCACGAGCTCTAACACGCATCTTCAGCATATCCCATAGATGTTCTACATGATTCATGTCCGAAGAAAGTGCAAGCAATCGATCATATTTATACCGATTTCCTCGAAGAAGCTGATGACGACTTTAGCTGTGTGTGGTCTGGCGTTATCATGCATTAGCATGAAACTGGCGCCGATAAATGGAGCCAACGGTGTGAATGACTGCCTCCAGAAAAACTTCTTTAACATACCTAGCAGCAGTCATTTGCGCCATTTTCAACAATAATTAACTCGGTGCGGACCTGCTAACTTAACCCATCACACACCATAATTAACATGGGATTAGTGAAACAGGGGACACTAACCCAAGTTAGTGGTACACAGTTTCTCTATGACTACCTTGTCATTATTTTGAAACAAAGTACTAGACGTCCTGCCTATTTTGGGTAAATCATTGCCACCCAAAAGTGTCCAGTCAATACACCTAATACGTATCAATCGTATCCTATTCGGAGAGAGAGGATACTTCAAGTCCCCTTGTCTTAGATCTTTGATAAATCTCTTGGCCTGGAGTCATCACTCTTCCGTGTTATTCTAGTGCTTATTCAGTTCCATACTCCTTCACGGTTTGATTTTCCTGTTTTGTGAAAATTGGCTACTGCTGGTTCAGAAGCACAAAACGGTAATGAGGATTCCACTTCAGCCAACTAGTCCGCCCTTTCATTGCCCTCTATACCCGCATATCCAGATGTCCAAAAAGAGCAATACCATTAAGCGACAATCACCGGCTTCTTCAAAGCCTTAGTGCACCTTGACTAACATGAGGTAGACTAAAAATAAATTTTAAAAAATCCAATTTTTAAGAAAAGTTTTCCATAGTGGGTGGCACCGCATCATATATCTTATCATCATATATCTTTCTTATCAGATTTTGTTTTTTGGAGGTACCAAAGTGAACCCAGCGAGGCTTTGTATAGCTCAGGGTTTGATACTGTGAGGTCATATCACACATAAAACATCTGCAGTTCATCTTCCAACACGAAAGATAGGCCAATAAGGTACTTGGGAAACTCTGCCACGTCCAAGCCTTCCCTCACCTCAACAGTTGATAACTGAAGAAAAAGTCTAGAGTTGACATTGAATTCTATCGCAAGTCTATCAGCTCACATAAGCCGTCCAGCCAACATCACTATAGCAGCCTACCCAGCCTCTGTCTCCTCTCTCTGTCACATCACCGCTTTCATCTCTCTTTCTCTCTTCCCCTTCTTATAATTATTTAATTAAGAGTTTAGCAACAAATTATAAGTGTATATTTAATTATAGTGCAGTAACTCTAATTTATTAATTATCTTTCCAACAAAAATCTCGCAAACCAATATTAATGATAAATAATAAATAATAAACATTAATTAGATGATGATGATGATGATGAGGAAAGAAGGGAACCTCTTTGCTATAGAAACTGCGAGAAGAAAGCTAAACTAAATAATGAAGTTTTAGAATTATCTACATTCTCTGGCTGATATTAGAAAAACCGGAAATCTCCTAAGTTTTTAATACATTTTATAAGAAGATTTACATAATTCCCATAACTGACCGTTATAACGATGAGACAAAACAAAAAAAAAAAAAACAAAAAAAAAAAATGGAAATCAGTTTTCATTTCAATTTCCATTCAATAAACATTTGTAGAGTAACATACTAACGGAAGTTTCTTCTACATTAAATAGTGTAATAATCCAATAGAATGAAACAAACAAAAGTCTGGTGTGAAACACACACACACACACACAACTTCCTATCTTATTGCTGTTAATACAATTATATATAAAATAACAAATTTAATTTAAACTTCAAATTTGACCCATTAGTTATAAATATTAAATAAAGAGGTTAGCGATAAGTACTTATCCAGGCAGATAGAAGTGCGATATGTTTATATCTATGCAGTTAGCTGCACTAAATTTTATGAAAATCGCTATGATCGTTTTTTTAAAGAAAATTTCAAAAACTTATTCCTATAAATTCATACATCCGGATAACCGATTTTCTTCAAATTTAAAAATCTAGCAACGCTTTTAATCTACATTACATTATACAGGTTGTAAAAAAACAAACAAAAAAACACACATTGTACTAAAGTTGTACTTTAGAGAAAAGCTTGATGAGGTTACTTTTCGCGAAAAGGTTTCATATAAAAGTGATAGGTATTTATGTCTCTAGTGTTTCGTATATAATACGAAATTTAAAGAAAATCATTGGAGCCGTTTTTCAAAAGTGAATCAGAAAAGTGGCACTTCCGGTTGATGGATTTTTACGATAACCTTCCTGTCAAATACGGTAGATAGCTAAACGGAATAAATATCAAGTTTGAGTTTCTTGCGATTAAGCTTTTCTTTTTTTTTTTTGAGATAAATATTTTGTTCACTCATACAGAGTAATCGCTAAAAAAACATTGTTTTCGTATTCAAGGGACCTCAAAATATGTATTTCCAATGAAAAGTTAAATGTCGAAAATTTGACTCAATCGCCAATACTAATACTCTTACTAAGGAGTAAAGAAAGAGAAAATAAGAAAATAAGAAACTCAATGTAAGTATTACAATACTAAAAATATCCAAATTCAAATTAGTTTATTAAGTTTTTTGATTTATTGATGTTAAACAAATTAGTATCTAATTGTTATAAAAAAAAAAAAAAATTCGTATTATCCATATTATTCGCTTTAAATGACATCAATCATTACAAAAGTTTATATATAAAACAAATACAAGCAAAGAAACGGTCTAAATAACTTACTGTAATTTATTTAAAAATAAAGATTACTGTATTGTTATTACAAACAAATAAATTCTTGAGTCATATTTTAATAAAACAGTAAAACAAATTAAAGCAATTACATAATAATTTAAAGAGGAAATGAGCAATTAGCACGAAGGCACTATTACCCAAAAGAACTTAATTATATCTTAGATATCTAGTATAACAGTATATTTAAATGTTACATACTATATTTACGACAACTACGTGCGCTATGAGCATGTAGAAACATGTTTAGTTTAATAATAAGTCTAAATCAATTACATAACAGAGAAGGCCATATAAAAGACATGTCCAAACATGCAGTCAGATACGACAATACGTCTGAAAATAATCATGCTTCTTCAATTTATTGCATACATACATACATATATATATATTCCGTCACATCATATCACTTCATTCATATACTTAATTTGTTCTTACTCATTCACACTCCGAACCCTTTGCATTAATCAATTAAAAAAAAAATTAATTATTTATTAAATCTCAACACATTTTCTCCTAAATCGCCTAAGACTAAAAATGTTTAACCAGAAGTGTCATTTTATTGAACCTTTTCCATTCAGTTTTTCGCACTTTTTCTTGTTTTTTGCTCCAATAATTTTCTTTAAACACTTCCAAGTTTTTCCTTTTTAAAAGTACCTATTTCAATTTAATGCATGAATTTTCGGACATCTTTATATTGTTTTTTTTTTCCGGGCGCATCGACGACTTATGGCCATTAGCGCCTCTTTATATTGTTATGATAATAATTAAATGTGTTGCTCAAATTCCAGATTTGAAGAAAATCTGGAAAATAGTATAGTTTATTGAGTATAATATGTCTATAGATTTTCGGGTATTGGTCAATGAAAAAATTTTTTTTTTTTTTTTTTTAGTTAAAGGTAAACGTTTCGATTATATTTCATAATCTTCCTCAGTACCTGTATACAACAACAAAATCAACAAAAAATAAATATAAAAAATTTTTTTACATGGAAATAAAACATCTTAGTTTTGGTAGGTTATCGTAACACACTTAGTATTTCTATTTTTCAGTTTTTATTTTCATGTAAAAAAATTTTTTTATATTTATTTTTTGTTGATTTTGTTGTTGTATACAGGTACTGAGGAAGATTATGAAATATAATCGAAACGTTTACCTTTAACTAAAAAAAAAAAAAAAAAAATTTTTTCATTGACCAATACCCGAAAATCTATAGACATATTGCAACATTGACTGGTCGAGAACATTTTGATTGGTTTATTGAGTATAGTTTTTCTCATTTTATCGAGATTTTTTGTTTTTCTTTCGTAATTTTTTTTTTTTACTTTTCGAAAACAGTTCTAAAGTTTTGCTGATTTCCTTTAAACTAGTAATAAATGGTCCCCCCATAAGCCATAAAATTTTTAAAGAGAATAAATTAGGGTCATGATTCTATGGCAGAAGAACAGAGATGATAGTTAGAAGTGAGGAACAAACACACTGAGGGAACTTTGTAAGAGAATTTCTTCTACCACCAGGATTATACATTCAATTTTTTATACATACATATTTTCTTGGGGGGGGGGGGATGTCCTGAACGAAATTGCTCTCTCACTTTCGACTAAAAATCCATAAATTGGTCAAGTGTGTCAGATTTTGGCAGTTTTTTTTTTCGCATACCACTTCAACGAATTCATTCCAAATTGCACACCACCACCATCAAACAACCTTTATTCCACATTCGATTTCTTATAGTAATTAAATTTAAACCTTATTGTAGAATTAACTTAATTAATTATATATGGGGAAACATTTTCTGAGAATAACAAGCTAAAATATGGAAGAAGATCAACAAAAGAAGTATTGCCAGAGGATTATCTGTTCTGATTTATTAATGGCTGATAGGATACGTAGAATTAAAAAAAGAAAAAGAAAGCAAAAAAAATAAATAAATAAAACCCGACTTTATAAAAAGAATTTATACATAGGTGAAAAAGGGCAAATCAGAAAACCTGTTGATTGTGATTTATTTAATAATAATATAAAATAAATTGATGTTATTTTTATAATTT
This sequence comes from Triatoma infestans, assembly GCA_011037195.1. Classification (NCBI taxonomy): domain Eukaryota; kingdom Metazoa; phylum Arthropoda; class Insecta; order Hemiptera; family Reduviidae; genus Triatoma; species Triatoma infestans. The sequence goes on from JAAEAF010014487.1 coordinate 43,575, forward strand.
TAATTCCTTGTTTTGATTATCAATTTTTTTTTTTTTTTTGTTGCAATATAAGAATATATTGTTAAATAAATTATATATATATATATATAAAATTTACATGACTGCGTATATATGTGTATGTATATATGTGTGTTATACAAAAATAAACCGTTATGTAAACTTGGTGAACCATATTTAAGGTGAAACAATGACAGAAGTAAACCAAGTGTATTATATAGATATATTATATAGACGGCAAAGAGCTAGCAGGTAATTTAGTAAGTACCATATCACTTGTTCTGTATATATATATATATATTTCCTTGTGTGCGCGCGTGTGTGTGTATATATATATATGTGTGGAGGACCACAGGAGAGAGGTCGTGAGAAAGGTCCCCGACCAAGTCTGCGTACTGCCTTTGTGTGTGTGTGTGTGTGTGTGTGTGTGTGTAAGTGATTTGTGGACCTTTTACCTCCTTTTCCTTTTCTCTCTTTATCACTCTTCTACACACTTCACACATACACACATACAAATATATATATTCATACTCCCGCCAAACATATAATATCAACACACAAACACACAGACAAATATATATATATACAGATATGTCCATAGAGACTAACAACAACAACATACGGACGGACAGAACAACGCCAGAAACTCAGTGGGAGCTATTGGCGCCGACTATCCTCTTCTATTCCAACTCATCCTCAAGAACCAGTCTTTTTCATATCCCTTATAATAATATTAATATTATTATTATTATTATTATTATTCTATCTTTCACACGCAAATAAATACACACCTTTTCTTTTTTTTTGACATTGATCATTTTATACGTAGATTATAGATAACGATAAACTCATTGTAAATATAGAAAATAAAATATTATGAATTCTTAAAAGTTTATTTAAATTTCGAAAGTGATCAAAATTGGTGTTTTTCTAAAAATTTTGCATTTTTTTTTGAAGTATTACGTTCACATCCTTTTAAACTCACACAAAACAAAAAACTGTTTCCGGTGAAAAACACGCAATTTCAATAGGAAAAGGACATAAAACTTGTGCTTGCTTGCTTATTATTATTATTATTATTATAACTTATTTGTGTATTAGGTACAAAACCTGTTACAATGAGTTCAGTAGTTTATAACAGTATATCAGCACAAACCGTACAAATGAAATATAAACTGTACATATTAAGGTAATAAAACAAAAATTCTCTAAATGGAAGTTTGAAAAATCACATTAAATCAAAGAAACAAACAGAAAAAAAAAAAATTAGCTTCCAATAACAATAATAATGAGATTAAATTATAATATTTTTTACATATACATCTACTGCAGATAGCCACACACAGTTCTGGTTAAAATGTAAATACTTAATGAAGAAGTGTTTTATGTATAAAAGGATTGTGATTTAACTATATAAATAAACTGCGTTGCTTTTTTCACTGTTTTACCTACTAAAGGAATATATACAAAAGGAACTGCTAAGTTACAATTAATTTCTCGTAATACACTGAAACTTAGAATTTACAAGTTATCCAAAAGAGAGGATCTTAGTTAAAACATATTTTCCAAATAATTATAAATTCTAAATATATTTCGGTTGCTGCAATTCTTGATTAAAGACAAATGTTATACATTAGGATTATTTGTTCTTACAATGTGAAGTGGCTGTCTAAATGCTTCATATGCGAGACAATCTATAAATATATGAATCAAAAAGTCTCTGGTTCATTATGATTGCATATAGAGCAAGTATTTTTAGGTTTTATTGAATAAATTTCGTTGTTTATTTTAAATTCATAAATATAAGGCCCTGACAATCTTATTTCAGAGAAAACCCTTACAACCCGGAAGGAAATAGTCTTATTTAAATATTGCTGAACAGTGTTATTTATTAGGTTTGAGCTTCCCCAAAATATATTATATACATTACTAAATACCTTTATTTAAATCAGTTGCAATCAAATGTTGCTTATATCTTTCTAGAATTATTTTGACATTGGTCTTAAGGGATAAACATTCCAAACTCCCTAGATCTTCCAAATTTGCTTCCCTTAAACACTCAACCATTTGTAAATACCAATTATATCTTACAATGTTTGGGTAAGCTGTACTAAGACGATCAACCTTTGTAAACAAATTTTAACATAATTATTGTCATTTAAGCGTGCTTGCTTACTTGTACAAGAGCGCCCTCTAAAATTAAAAATTCTAAATTCTAGTGTATGTAGTGTATTGGAATCAATATCTTTTAATATAGGCGGCCAAGTGTTTACGTTCTTCATCTGATAGGCCATTCCTCAAGGTTCGTCTAAGTGATTTTCTATCAGCATTTCTCGTTCTTTTACGTTCTCTTGGCGTGGTTCGTGACACTGGAGACTTGCCAATGTGTGAGTGATGCAAATATAAACGTCGCCCCACTGGAGGAGGGGATCAGTATTCATCAGTCATACAGCAGTTATACACGAGTATTCCATCAGTTCACAACCAGTACCAGATCAGTATCAAATCAGTATTCAACAGTCAACATCAGTTACGAGTTATCAACCAGTTCACGTCAGTTCAAGCAGTTAAGTTTCACACATCGCGAGCGCGTCCCTATTCAAGGTTTAAACACTACTTCTTTAATAATTGATATTCATTTCATAATTCTTATATTCATTTACAATTGTGCATCTTAGTTTTTCTATTTTAAAACACTTTAAATTATTTGTTAAAATATAGTTTATTTTCAGAAAATCAGTAGTTCGTATTTCGAATAAGAACTCTCTAAAACTCTCTAACTAACAACACTTACTCCTCACTTCAACTCCCGATACCAAGACATCTGATTCCAATACAGTAGTTTTAATTTAATCCTGACAGACTCCTTGAAACTCCTTCGAAATCAATTTTTTTCAAAAAAAAAAAAAAAAAAAATGTTTCAAATAAAAGTGATAGGTATTTTTTTATCTCGTATGTAGAGAACCCTCCAAGAAAATCATTGCTACCGTTTTCGAGACAGAGAGAGAGAAACACTTTATTGTAAAAAAAAAAAATTACAATAGTGGAGCTGCTTAATTTAATTATATTACATTACATCACAGCATACTAATCAGTCGTGAGATATTTTGGAGACTAATAGAGATATTAATGTTATGTACAATGTATTTATCAACGTTAAGATATACATAAGTAATAATTAGAATAAAACAAAACAATCCACTCATTCGGCTCCATATTCAGCGTGTCCAACAAAATTCCTTCAACTGGAGGAGTCAGTTTGGTCGGTTCAATACCGATTTCATCAAAAAATTGAGAAGTCCTTTTTTTGGGATTGCTCCTCTCGAACCAAACCATAAACCCTTAGACTCCAAAGTTTATTTTAAAATAAAGTGTTTCTCTTTCTCTCTTTTTCGAAAACGGTAGCAATGATTTTCTCCAAACTTGGAGGGTTCTCTACACACGAGATAAATAAACCTATCACTTTTATTTGAAAAAAACAAATAAATAAAACTCAAAAACCTATTTTATAATGTCACACTTCCGGTTAAGCGATTTTCTTCAAATTTGGGAATTCTATCAATGCTTCTATTCTACATTAATATTATGTAGGTGGTAAAAAATCATACATTGCATTGAAGTGGTATTTTAGAGAAAAGCATAACGCTCTGTTTCCTCACAACCCCCCCCCCCAAAATCAATTTTCCCGAGAAAATGTTTTAACTAAAAGTCATCGATATTTGTGTGTGTAGTATACGAAGTTAAAGAATATCGCCGGAGCGGGTTATGAGAAAAACTAAAAAAAAAATAAATAATAATAATAATAAAAATGAGATCTTTATACGGCAATGGCCAGAAGAGTTTTAAAGAAGAAAGATTCTTTGTTGCTCTACATTTCAGGTACCATTGGTGCCCTCCTTGAGGAGATCTGCAAAATTTATTCGAGAAAGTACGTCATAGTACAGAATTGTAGTGAAGAAAAAGTGCATAAATTTAAAACAAATAATAGAAAAAATTATATTACTGCATTTAAGGCACGTCAATATCTATGGTCATTGGCACCCGGAGCCTTCTCAGTGCACTGCTAGCCTCCGGGACAGTGTTCTTGTGTTATAGACAACTGTCCATCACCGGACAGTGGAGCTGTAGTGGCTCCAAGGAAGAAAAAATCTAAGGGCAGCACAGCTGGACTCGAACCCGGGTCCTCCTCGTGGGAGAGTATGTATATTATTATTTATTATATTATTTATTTATATTATTATTTATAATACTATACTATATTATATTATAAAAGAAAAAATTGTCTTTTATTTGTTATAAATCTATACACTTGTTCTTCACTACAATACTGTACAATAATGTACCTTTTCTCCAATAAATTTTGCAGAGTTCCTGAAGAAGGGCATCATCAATGATACCCCAATCGAAGAGCAACAAAGAATTCTTTTTTCTTTAGCAACTCTTCTAGCCATTGCCGTATAAACATCTCATTTTAATTTTAAGGCCTGACGATTTGGAAACAATTAAAAAAAAAATCTGGTGTGAAACACTTACACAACTTTCTCTTACACCTGTTCTCAAAATTATCATTGAAACATGTTATAGTTTGTGTATCAAATATAACGAAATTCGTCGAAAACTGAAAAAAGTGCTCAGTAAAGGCGCACTTCCGGTTTACTAATTTTCTTGAATCTTGGAATTTCGGCCATCATTTATTTCTAATTAATTCTGTTTAGATGACAGAATTGTATAATCAACTATGATGCCACTTCAGAGGAAGCTGTAACCCCACCCCTCCCTAAAAGTGCCCTTAAATGAATTTTCCCAAAGAAATGTTTTAAATAAAACATGTAGATCTTCACATGTTTAGATTATACACGTAGTTTCAAAAAAATCGTCGTAGGCATTTTTGAGAAAATCGCGAAAAAGTGAAAAAAAAAACATTTATTAAAGTGGTAAAGTAAACGCACTTCCGGTTATGCGATTTATTTCAAACTTGGAATTTCAACAACATATTTAATTCTAATTTATATATATTATTTATATATCTAATATAAAAATTATGTAGATGAGCGAATTGTCCAATAAACTGAAATAGCAGTTAAGATGAAGTGCATTAACCCCACCCCTCCACAAAAAGTGCCCTTAAATAAATTTACCCGGAGAAATGTGTCAAATAAAAATTGTAGCTCTTTGTATGTGTAGTTGATACACCAAGTTTAAAGAAAATCGTCGAAGCCATTTTTGAGAAAATCGCAAAAAAGTAAAAAAAACAACTAGTAAAGTAGTACTTCCGGTTGAAGAATTTTCACAGATAACGCACCGTCAGATCCCATGGTAATACCTAAACGGAATATCAAGTTTCAATTTTTTACGGTTTTTCGTTTTTGAGCTATGCTGTTCAGATACATATATACATACATACATACATACATACATACATACATACATACATACATACATACATACATACATACATACATACATACATACATACATACATACATACATACATACAATACATACATACATACATACATACATACATACATACATACTACATACATACATACATACATACATACATACATACATACATACATACATACATACATACATACATACATACATACATACATACATACATACATACATACATACACACACACACACACACACACACACACACATTTGCTAAAAACCACTTTTTTGTATTCAGGGGACCTCAAAACGGATATTTCCAGTGAAAACTCGATTTCGAAAATTTGACACGATTACAATACTTCCTCTTCCTGGGAGTAAGAGAAAAAAAAACATTCAGTAATGACGCATTTGTGGTTGATGGATTTTGTTCGAAAGCTTCGTGTCAATTGAGGTGGTAGTCACGCTAGTCACGCACATTCGCTAAAAACATTTTATTTTGTGGTAGTATTCAGGATATCTCAAAGCATTATTTCCGGTGACAACGCAATTTTAAAAATTTGACACAATACTTCCTCCTCTAGTTTGCAATAAATATTTCCTCCTACCAGGATTAAGAGAAAGTAAAACTATTATGCACATAAAATGTTAAATATGCCGCCTACAATAGAAACCTGCTGGGAATATTAAGTTATTTTATATTCAAAATGTTTTTTATTAACCATGTCCTATTTAAATTCTATGAACGACACGTTATTATTAGGCTGTTAATCTTTTAAAATAACAATATGTTTGAGTAACAATTTTTAGAATAGAGTTCTTGTGAAAACTATTATTATTAATAAAAATTTTTAGAAATATCTGACAAGAATACATCCCACATAACTTCTCCTTTTCCTTGCTTCTGACCACTTAAAAGGATTTTTATCAATAAACGGACCACTGAAGAGCTGGAGAACATCAGTTGAGGATCATCGACCCCAAAATGAAGCCGGCTATCACGTAAAGTATCGTTGATTTTTATACAAAATCATTGTCTCATTATACCAAACACCGATGATTGAATAACCATTCGAAACCAGTCAGAAAGAAAGATAAAAATAAAGCACAATATTATAATCTCAGATAATAATTCCAAGGTACCTAGTATACTCCGTATTACAAATTAGTATGAAATCTAACAATTGCAAATAGAAAAATTGTACAAAAAATATTGATGCACAACAGTGTGGCAGATGGAAAAAAAATTGGTGTAAACGGTGTGAAACACTCACACAACTTTCTCTTACCCCAGTTCTCAAAATTATAATTGACAATGGTTATAGTTAGGGTACCAAATTTAATGATATTCATCGAAAACTGAAAAAAACTGTTCAGTAAAAGCGCACTTCCGGTTTACTAATTTTCTTGAAACTCGTCAATTTTGACCGTCTATTTATTTCTAATTAATTCTGTTTGGATGGTGGAATTGTATAATCAATCAACTATGACAGTACTTTAGAGAAAAACATAACCCCATGACCTAAATGACTTTACCAGGAGAAATATTTCAAATAAAAGTTATAGCTCTTTATATGTGTAGTTCACATGCATAGTTTAAAGAAAATCGTGAGCCGTTTTCGAGTAAATACCAGAAAACTGAAAAATACATTTCCGTAAAGACGCACTTCCGGTCATCCAAATTATTTTCAAACTCGGAATTTCAACAACACATTTAATTATAATGAATATTATTTAGATGACAGAATTGTCTTCTTCTTCTTCTTCTTCTTCTTTAGCTCTACAACCCATGAAGGGCCTTGGCTTCCTTAACAATCTTATACCATTCATTCCTGTCCTTCGCTTTCCTCCACTTCCTAACACCGAGATGAATCAGATCTCCCTCCGCTTCCTTCTGCCTTCCGGGTGACTCATGTACAACTTCTTGGTACCTCTTCTCGACATGTCCTAGCTATTCCAAACTTTTGCCTTTCATTTCCTGGACAATGTTAGGTGCAGCATACAACTCACTGAGCTCACTATTTTTCCGGACCTTCCAAATCCCATCCTCCCATTTAGGACCGAAAATCCGTCTGAGAATCTTTCTCTCCCAAACACGGAGTACATTCGCTCATGTTAAGTATCCATGTTTACATAACTACAGGGCGGATGACGATCTTATAGATTCTCGGTCTTTATGCTTCCTTGAGATAGACTTGGACTTCATCGTTCGAATTAGAGCGAAGAAACACCTGTTTGCGCTTGCCAATCTTGCTTTTATTTCGCTCCTTGTACTGCATTCTGTAGTAAAATTTGCGCCCAGATATTTGAAAGATTTTACATTTTCGAACGATGTACTATTAACAGTGACATTTGTTAAACGACAGATCCTATTGTCAAACGTGGAAGCTAGCTAGACAGAATTGTATAGTAAACTGAAATAGCACTTTTAGAGGAAAACCTAACCCCGCCTCTCCCGCAAAAGTGCCCTTAAATGCATTTACCCAGAGAAATGTTTTAAATAAAAGTTGTAGATTTTTATATGCTTAGTTGAATTATGAAGTTTGGAAAAAATCGTCGGAGCCATTTTTGAGAAAGTAGCAAGAAAATAAAAAAAAAACATTCAGTAAAGTGATACATGCGGATGAGGAATTTTGACAGATGACCTACTGTCGGTTCCCATGGTGATACCTAAACGGAATATCAAGTTTGAACTTTGTACGATTTTTCGTTTTTGAGCACACACACACAAAGAGACCATTTTCTAAAAACCACTTTTTTGTACTCAGGGGACCTCAAAACGGATATTTCCGGTGAAAACTCGATATCGAAAATTTGACACGATTACAATACTTCCTCTTACTAGGAGTAAGAGTAAGTAAAAAATAAAAATCGCAGGAAGCTCCGAAACTTGGTATTCCATTTAGATACCACCATCGCATCTGACACAAAAACATTTCAGCCGGAAATTCATCAAGCGGAAGTGCGACTTTACTTACATGATTTTTATCTCGAAAACCAGCTCTTCTTTAAATTTCTCACATACATACTATCCGCATTTAAATGTTTTATTATTTTTTTTTATTTGAAAGTTTTGCTGGGAAATTTTTTTTTTTTTTTTTTAAATTTCTGAAGAATCCGTTAGAATATGAAAATGTTATTGGGTTTTATAATACCGGTACATATTACCTCACCACTCATATTTATGGTTAAGGAACTTGAATAGAATTTCAAATAAAAAATAAAAATAAATTAATTTTATAATTGTAATAAAATGAATGAATCAAATAACAATGAAATTAGAGGAAAAATGGCAGTTGAAAATATAGACGGATAGGCTATTTTATAATTTAAACAAATTGCGGACAGGTGACTACTCTGGGATATAATACTTTCTTAAATTATAATTTTTACAAAAATATAAATATACAAAGATTATCATATCATATTTGTAACAGCAACCAAAGATAGTAAAGAGAAGAGAAACAAGCCCAACCATACTCTCGGAGTGGAGTGTGAAAAACTGTATAAATACAGCGACGGACAATCCATGGGAATTCAGTTCATTAGAGTTCAACACAGTTAAACACAGTTCGATACAGTTCAATATAGTTCACTATGGTTCATCATCTCGCCAGACACTTAGTGTCATTCTCATACCACTCTACCTTAACCATTCACTATTGTAAAGTCCATCTCTACTGTAAAGTCCAGGCAGTCTGTATCACTCAATTAATAAATTAGTTAACCAGTGTTAACAAACTCAATCTCATTTCATTAACCAGACCCAAATTCTCTCCACCTAACACATCCATTATATTGGTGGCAGTGCTTTTCGAATCATTCCGCTTCAGCTTTCGAAGAAAAATAATTTTGTTCAATATTACATATTTACTATTTTTTTTAATATTTAATTTCACATTCATTTCTATTTTTTATTCTTAAATTTAATTTCATTTGTACCTTATCGACTTTTTTTCGTTTATGAAAAGAGCCGATATCATCAACATATTAAAACAACATAATCTCCCAATAGGCGGTTAAGTTAAGTTAAACACAGTTCAATATAGTTCACTATAGTTCATCATCTCGCCAGTCACTTCGTGTCATTCTCATACCACTCTACCTTAAACCCATTCTCTACTGTAAAGTCCAGGCAGACTGTGTATCTTTATTATTATACATAGTTAACTAGTGTTAACCCGGTTTTCTTATTTCATCAACCATACCCAAATTCTCTCCACCTAACACATCCATTATATATTTTTGGGGCCTGAGGAAGTTTATACATCTTTGTAAGAATAGAGGTCGGTAAAAATAAGAAAGTGTCTGATTACAAAACTGTTCCATCCATCTATCTAATTTCATATTTTTAAATCTTGTTCTATAAAATGGAATAGGAACTTAACGATAAAAAATAAAAAAAGGCAGTCAAACAAATTATATGTCCCGTAAAGTGCAAACTTTCTCAACGAGCGTACGTACAAGCCAATTTCTTCTTGTGAAGTCATCGAGTAGTACTAAGTATTATTACGTCACGATTCTTGCCTTATATTTCAAAATAAATCACTATAGCCCCTCGTTCTCTTTTACCTTCATTAGTTTGTATGTTATTTTAGGTCATCTTTATTTTTATTTATTTTTTACATTATATAACTTCAATTTGTCCAAATTTCAATGTTTTTGTGCCAATTGTGTAATTAACCTATTATGTAAAGTGCCACCTTCAGTTAACTCTATTGTTCCCCCAGAAAACTTTTCCGAGAAACATAGTATATGAAGTTAAAAGGAAATCGTTGGCCATATTTTCGATAAAATCATGGAAAACCTGAAAAAACAGGAAAACATTCAGTAAAGTCGCACTTCCGGTAGATGGAATATGACCGAAACCTTCGTATCTGTGATGGGTTGGTATTACCTAAACTGAATACAAAATTTGGGCTCCCCACAATTTGTTTCGTTTTCAGATATTTTGTTCACAAACATAACACAAAGACACTTATAGACTATTCGCTAATAACATTTTTTCGTACTCATGAGACCTCAAACATGTAATTCCGGTGAATACTCAATTTAAAAAATTCCAATAGGTCGCAATACTTCCCTTTTATTAGTGAGGAGTAAAAGAAAGTAAAAAAGGACTCTTGGAGGACCTTCTGCGAAACCCTGGAGGGGGAACAGGAGGTAAACCGGCTCTTTAGGTTTTTAGTCAAGAGCGGGGAGATGTCAGTAGCAGATTTACGGGGTAAGGAGTTAGCAAGTAAAGTGGTTACTTTGAGGAGGGCGAGTTGGGCATTCGCTTCTTTTAGTAAATTCAAGTCGCCGGGTATGGATGGTCTGTACCCGGTGTTGATTCAAGAAAGCTGGAACATGTTCGACAGTACATGGTTAGGAATACTGAGGGACAGCCTAAGTTCGGGCTATATCCCTCGGGCCAGGAGAGTTAGTAGGGTCGCGTTCATTCCCAAACCGGGGAAGTTGGACTATTTAGACCCTAAAGCTTAGAGGCCAATCAGCCTTGCGTCCTTCAAGTTGAAGGGTTGGCGGACCTGTTCTTAATGGAGAATTGTGACATAAAAAGTACCTTTCATGGAAACCAGCATGGCTATTTGGCGGGAAGATCAACGGAGACTGCGCTCCATAATTTGGTGGGGGAGAATTGAACATACGTTGGAGTCTAAAGAGTACGCGCTGGGATGATAGAATCAGAGTGTTATTGGAGGAGAGGGGTGTGGATGGGACCCTTGTTAGATGGATAGTTAACCTCCTGACTTTGAGGATTGTTTATTCAGGTTTGGGAGCTGCGGAGAGAAGGGTGAAAGCTAGTGGGGGCTTTCCCCAAGGAGGGAGTTTGTTTCCACACCTATGGTGTCTCATCGTCGATGAGCTCCTCTGGGAGATGAACCATAGGGGATTTTACCTGCACATGTACTCTGATGATGTGGTAATCTTAATCACAGGGAGACATCTGAGTGTGGTGTGTGAGTTGATGCAATCGGCATTGTCTTACCTGGAGCAGTGGTGCAGGAACTATGGCTTGTCCGTCAACCCGGACAAAAGCTCTCTAGTTCTATTTACTAGGAAGAGGAAACTGGAAAGGCTTAGGAGACCTAGGCCCTTCGGTAAGGAACTGCAAACTTGCAGCGAGGTTAAATGCTTGGGGGTCCTCATCAGCAATAAGCTGAATTGGCGGGCTCACATTGAGCATGTTTGTGAGAAGGGACAGAAGGTTTTCTGGTAGTGTAGGAGATTAGCGGGCAAGACCTGGGGAATTAATCATCGAGGTATCTACTGCATTTACGAGAAGTTGGTGAAGCCAAGGATACTCTATGCCGCAGTGGCTTGGTGGTCTGGTTCCTTGGTGGGAGGAATAGCAAGAAGCTGCAAGGAGTGCAGCGCACGGCCTGTCTGGCTATTACTGGCGCGATGAGAACGACACCGGACGATGGCACTGGAGATGTTGCTGGGGCTAACCCTTCTTCAGTATGTGCCAGTGGGTGAGACGATGAAGGGATTCCTCAGAAAGAAGTGTAAGGGAGAATGGGTGAGAACCTTTCGGGGGGATCACACTAGGATCGAGGATGAGATTTGGCGAGTGAAGGATTTCTGCTATCTAAACTCGACGAGACTAGCAAGAAATGGGGTATTGAGAAGGATTATGAGATCAATATTGGCATATAGGGGATGACAACCTCACGAGGTCAACGAAGCCGGGTAACGGCATTATTCGCTGTTTTTCAGATGGCTCTAGGCAGGAGGGGACTGGCCTGTCAGGAGCGGGAGCATCATTGCAGGAGTTGGATAGAGGGAGTTCGGTGGCTTTGAGTGGTTTGGCCATTGTCTTCCAGTCCGAGCTGGTGGGCATTATTGAATGCTGCCGCCTTGTGGGGGAGTGGCAGGGAGAGATCAAAGAGGTGCGGATTTTCTCTGATAGTTAGGCCGCACTGAGGGCTTTGAGTAAACCATGCTGAAGTTCGAAACTAGTGGGAGAATGTAGGAGAACGTTTAATGCTTGGAGGGGTAAGGTGCGTCTCTATTGGATACCTGGACATGCGGGAATAGAGGGCAATGAGAGGGCGGATCAGTTGGCTGGAGAGGGATCATCATTATCATTTTGTGATCCTGAACCAGCCCTTGCCATCACTAAGAGGTTTCGCGAAAACAGATTAGACTTTGGGAGACGAGAGTCTTGGAGAAATGCTGGGAGGACACGAAGGGGTGCCTCCAAGCTAAAAGATTTATAAAAGGAATTAAGCAGGGAGTTTCGGCATACCTCCTGTCCCTCAGCAGGAAAGGTCTGAGGACCTTGGTGGGGGTAGTGACTGGACACACCTGTCTAGTCACTTGTTTAACATAGGGAGGACGTCTAGTCTCACTTGTCAGAATTGCGATGATGGAGTCAGGGAAACGGTGTATCACTATCTATGTCAGTGCCTCCGTTTCGCTGGTACTAGGTTTAGCGTATTTGGGAAGGCACCACTCTCGCAGGATTGCTTGGGCGAGTTGGAGTTAAAGGATATTCTGGGATATTGTAGACTGAGCAGCAGGTTACTGGGGTAGACTATTTAAGGGGACGACATGGGGGACATGGGGGGATAAAAGCCATATAGGCTTAGGTCCCAAGCCGTCGGTCACCCGGTCTAATAATAATAACCACCATACCCATAGATTCTAAAAAACTACTTTTTCGTACTCTGGGGACCAAAAAATGAGCATTTCCGTTGAAAATTTGTCCATTTTCAATACTTCATAATGAGAAATTGCAATATTCAATTTCGACAATCTGTCATGATCGTAATTACTACCTCTCACACCTAGCAGCTAGCTATAAGAGAAAATGAAAATAATTGTGGGTTTTCAATGGGACACCTATTATTGAATCAGTCAAGAAAGAAATTGATGACACGTGTATTGACTGGTTAGCCCTTTATAACTTTTCAAGCCATAATACCTACCTAACCATTAACTATTCTTGCCTCCTATTAAGGCCTCTTCTTGTACCTACTAGGGATTGTAAATTTACCGACTTTTTCATTTACCGGTAATTCGGTAAATGAAATTAAAATACCGGTTTACTGGTACATTTTTTTTTTTTAGAATAATACATATTTTGTATGTTGTTTTTTTTTTTTTTTGTAATAATACATAAATAATTTGTTGAACAATAAATATTTTGCACAATCTTAAGGCATAATATTAGAATCTTGTAATAAATATTTCTATTTAATTATTTTTAAACAGTTGATTTTAAACAGAAGTAAAAAATTTATTTAAGATTCAAATTTTAATGTTATTTTACAATAATATTAATTGGTCCTGTCATAATGTGGTGTATTCAAAATTGCTATTAATTTAAAAAAAAAATACGTGAAATATTTACATATTATTATTGTTAAATATTAAAAAAGGAGACATTTACTTACTGTTTAAGAAAAACGTTGATTGTTGATTGTAAAGATTTTTTAAACCTTTTTAAAAATCTCAAAAAAAAACTGCAGAGCACAAATCACATATATGCTAACTATAACTAGCGCTTTCTGTACGATTTACAACAGGCAATTCAAACCCAAGAAAGTTTAAATTAAAATTAAACAAAAAAAAAATATCTCACATAAAATTAATAATTAGGTATATTGTTGTTTACACTTACCTGTTTTTTATTTATTTTCAATGTCCCTTTAGCCCTTTAAAATATCTATAAATACAATATCTTCTACTTAAAAATTTCTAGTATGGATTTTTCATTTACCGAATTACCGGTAAATTTCTTGAAATTTACCAGTAAGTTTACCGAACGTTTTTTTGTGAATTTATCTGTTGACCGGTAAATCGGTAAACTGGTATGCAATCCCTAGTACCTGCCTATCAACAGGTATTTATTTCCTAGTGTAACGGCAAGAGAGAGAACACAGGCCCGACCGAGAGAAAAGAGGCCCTCTCTGGTACTCTCTCACTTAAGCAGGCTAGAGTGGGAGAACCTGTATATAAGCCAGTGAGAGATCTATATATCTATCTATCTATCAGATTCAACCATACATCGCGTGTCATATATTTACTCACGACTTTCATTCTATCATTTTTCATTACAAGTCCAGTGCAGTTTTAGTAAACTTATAGTTATATTTTAACAGTGTCTTCATATCTCGTTTAATTAACAAACCTAATTTCTCTCCTCATCAACTCCATTATATTAGTTTCATTCATAACTAGCGTCTTATGTTACACAGCAGACCTGTACACTGTCATTAAAATAGTAAATTAGTGGAAATTTTAACGAAACCTCCCCTCCTCTTCAGAACCTACGGAAAAATCAGTTTTCAGGGGATCATATTTCGAATTTTCGCCGAACCTTCCTCCATCTAAATGCAAAAATATCAGGTTAACAGTTTTTGGAGAGTTCTAAGATTTTGGAGATATTTTTTGTTCTCACAAAAGCGGACACAAGAGACAAATCAATCGCTAAAAACTATCTTCTTTTTGAAACTCATGGGTTCTCGAAACAAATATTTCTGATAATATAATAATTTCCAAAACTTGTCAACTTACGAAAGTAAGACTTCTTCTTACAACAGTAAGAAAAAGTAACAAAAAAAAAATTACTTAAAGAAAGTAATGAAAATGAATTTATATAAAGCAGTAATTATAAAAATTTCACTTGCTGTTTATCAGAGAACATACCGGCTAAAGATTAATTATTCTATTTAATAAACCAATTAAAAAACAATCATAGTTATTCAACTAGAAAATTAGATATTTAAATTGATCAGATACTATCTTGTAGCTATATGTATATATATATATATATAATATTAAACAAAAATTTATTAGAATTTACTAACAAGTTGTTAAACATTGAACAGAGAGAATTTACTACAACATTAACAAAGAAAGATCGTGCTAAGTTCACGGTACTTAACAAGAGAACAATTAACAGATCGTGATGTTCACACAGCGTGAAGAAATTTTATCCAATAACTATTTCTTCTCTTCTAAGTGTCTTCTTCATCTTCTTCTTCTTCTTCTTCTTTGCTTACAGTTAATCTCTCTCGCTCTCTCTGTTCTGTACTGGCCAAAAGTTAAAATTACTCAAAAGTAATTTCATTTAAAAATGTTGAAGGGTATATTTTTCACTGAAGGATTGTGATCTGTAGACAGAGAGAAAGCGAGAGAAGAGAAGAGAGAGAGAGATAACGTGTTTTTAATACAACCTCCACTAAATGGTACAAATCCTTGTTGCCTATTACTAAAAACTAAACTTTCAATCGATAGCAATTTCTTTTTTAATTTTAAAAAAATCTGGTGAGAAAACTCATACCACTTTCTCAAACTGCTATTTACAATAATTGTTTAGTAAATAGCAGGAAATTAAATTGAGGTGAGATACCTCGGGTGGGCTCTGTTTAATAAAAAAAAAAATCTGGTGTGAAACACTCACACAACTTTCTCTTACTCCAGTTCTCAAAAATTATAATTGACAAATTATATGAGTTTGTGTACCAAATTTGACGAAATTCCTCGAAAACTGAAAAAAAAATTGTTCAGTAAAAGCGCACTTCCGGTTTACTAATTTTCTTAAAACTCGGAATATTATCCATCTATTTATTTCTAATTAATTGTGTTGGAGGATGTTTTAAATAAATTATGTAAATATTAAATAAATTATATTAAATAAATTAAATAAATATATTATCATTTCCCGTTATCCGATTTTTTTCAAACTCGGAATTTCAACAACATATTCAATTTTAATTAACATTATTTAGATGGCAGAATTATCTAATAAACTGAAACAGCACTTTCGATGAAACCTCAACCCCACACCTCCCCCAAAAGTGCCCTTAAATGAATTTTCCCGGAGAAATGTCACAAATAAAAGTTGTAGTTGTTAGTATATGTAGTTGATACACCAAGTTTGATTAGAAAATCGGTGGAGCCATTTTTGAGAAAATCGCAAAAACGTAAAAAAAAAATCAACTAATAAAGTGGTACTTCCGGTTGAGGAATTTTGACAGATGACCCTCTGTCGGATTCCATGGTGATAACTAAACCGAATATCAAGTTCGAATTTTCTACGATTTTTCGTTGTTTGAGCTATGCTGTTCACACAACACACACAACACCCACACATATATATATATATATATATATATATATATATATTATATTATATAATATTGCTAAAAACCACTTTTTTGGACTCAGGGGATCTCAAAACGGATATTTCCGGTGAAAACTCGATATCGAAAATTTGACACGTTTACAATACTTCCTCTTACTAAGTAAAAATACGGCAAAACATAAATTGAGTGAAAATACTGGATGGACTGTTTATATATAAATATAATGGTTGAGCAAAATGGGAAATTAAAATATTAAAATTATATGGACAAAAATGAATATATAAATTAAATTTAAAAATTGGGTAGCAAATATTATTTATATCACTTTCAATAAGCCAAAGGAATGGCGCTTACCTTAAAACGCAGAATCCTGGTTACCAGTGCTGGAAGACCTATGTGTCCTTAGCCCATATCGGTGACAAGGGAAGGTATAAGCAAATAAATCTTATAAGAGCCTGTACTCTTGAGTCTTGATCCATACACTGCTGCTTAGTTGACGATTGTAGATAATAATTAAACGGGCTCCCTGAAGCTGCACGGCAAGAAACCAACTGGAAGTTAGAACCATGTGATTTCACAATAAAATCTGCGTGCAGGCCAGGAGAGAACCGGAGCTGCTTACTCGACCATGCTTTGTTAACACTACCCAGGAAAACCAGAAGTAGCAAACTTGAGTTTTCACAATTAACGGCAAACGAACTGGCATGAATTGTATAGGTAATTACACTGTGACCTATTCAAGGAAGTGTTTGCATAACGACTTATTCCTTCGACCTTTCAATGCCGACTGACTGAGAGAGGAGAAAATGCCTAGGTTACCCCCTCTCTACTCTTAGGACACAGCCTAAAAAATTAGTAAGTAAATTATTATCAAGGTAGTACAGTACCCCCCCCCCCCAAACAAAATTATTGTACGCCATTAGCGCAAATTTGAATTTACATTAAATATGGAACAATATTTCTAATTGTTGTGGTGGTTGGTTCCGCAGAGCTGGAAAGTATCAGAGACATTTTCCATGGTAGCCTTCTTCATTTTGTGGTCATCGACCGGTTTCGGGCGTTCGCCCATTTTCAGGATACGTTTGTCAGACAGTGTGATAACACAGACTTGAACAGAGCAAATTCAATTTGTAGTCAATTTATAGTGTAGAGAGAAAAGAGGCCCTCTCTGGTTAACAGAGACTACTCTCTGACTTAGGCAGGCTAGAGTGGGAGAACCTGCCAGTGTGAATCTATCTAGACGATATCTATCAGATACAACCATACAACTATACATCGCATCGTGTCATATCCTTACTCACACCATTCATTCTATCATTTTTCATTATAAAGTCCAGTGCAGTTAGTGTAAACTTAGCTACAATATATTAGTGTCTTCATATCTCGTTCATTTAATCAAACCTAATTTCTCTCCTCAACAACTCCATTATATTGGTGAATGGTACCGCAAAGATAATGCAACCACAGCAGAGAGAAGAGAGGCCCTCTCTGGTTAACAGAGACTACTCCCTGACTTAGGCAGAGAGGGCCTCTCTTCTCTCTGCTGTGGTTGCATTATCTTTGCGGTACCATTACAATTGAATTTGCCTTTGCAAGTCTGTGTTATCACACTGCCTGAAGATGGGCGAACGCCCGAAACCGATCGATGACCACAAAATGAAGCAGGCTACCACGGAAAATGTCTCTGATGATATTTCTAATTAACTAATTCTCTACTAATATATAATTCTTACTAGTCTGTTGAATTGTCTTCAAGATATATATATATGAATGGGAGAATCTGAACTGTATAAATATTACTTTTGTGAGACAAGCTTAATCAATCTCTTGCTCCTCCCCCAAAACCTCCCTTAAATGAATTTACTCACAAAACTAATTCAAACAAAAAATGATAGGAATTCTCTGTATTAATTAAGTTTAATGAATTTCGTTGATGTCTTTATGAAGAAAGTCGTGAAAAACAAAGTTCTGTAAAGTTGCAATTCCGATGAATCAAATTTCTTCAAACTTAGAAATTGTGGCATCACATTTAAATGTAATTAATATTGTATAGATAATATAATGATAATTAATAAACTGAAATAACACTTTAAAGGAAAACATATTCCCCCACCCATCCCCCAAACCCCTTTTTAATGAATTTTCCTGGTAACATAATTCAATGTTGTAACTCTTTGTATGTGTCGTTCAAATTTTTGAAATTTAAAGAAAAATTTTTGGAGCCATTGTCAAGAAAAAAGCCTGAATCGCAAAAAAAAAATCCTGAAAAATCCATTCAGTAAAATATTAAGTTTGGTTGACCGATTTTCATCAAAATCTTATTGTCGGGTCTCCCCAGCTGGTTATTAAGCTAAACATCTTATTATATAATTTGTACGAAGATCTTAGGACTCCGCTTCTTGGCGAAAGGCGGGTTTTCATATAGGTTTAAATAATGATATAATGGGGTTGTTGAGGAGAGAAATTAGGATTGATTAAATAAACGAGATATGCTGACACTAATATAATGTACTAACTACACTGGTCATTATAATGAAAATGATAGAATGAATGATGAGAGTAAAGATATGACACGATGCGATGTACAGTTGTATGGCTGTATCTGATGGATATCCTCTAAATAGATTCCCACTGGCTTATATACAAGGTTCTCCCACTCTAGCCTGCCTAAGTCAGAGAGTAGTCTCTGTTAACCAGAGAGGGCCTCTCTTCTCTCTGCTGTGGTTGCATTATTTTTGCGGTACCATTGATGTACAGTTGTATGGCTGTATCTGATAGATATCCTCTAGATAGATTCCCACTGGCTTATATACACAGGTTCTCCCACTCTAGCCTGCCTAAGTCAGAGAGTAGTCTCTGTTAACCAGAGAGGGCCTCTCTTCTCTCTGCTGCGGTTGCATTATCTTTGCGGTACCATTACAATGATGTCGCCACATTGGTGCTAGAAAATGACACTTCATATGGCGCTTTTGGAGAATTTGCGGTTGCGGTAATTAAGGCGTTGAATTATCTTGGAGAGATATATAATGTTAGCTAGTGGTGTTACGTTATTGAGTGTATTTCTGGAATGGAAGTAATTTACTGTTTGATTGGGAATGAATGAGTTTAAAATAATAAATCGTAGGTTTTTTTAATTTAGTTTTAATATTTATGTTCTTTCCAGAAATATCGAGTGTATTGTGTAAGATAGGCGGCTCTTTCAAAATGGCCTTCGTCGTTGCAAAAACTTATTGGAAGAAAACTATTCCACTTACCACTACGAAACCAGCATCCCAGGAAAAGGGAGCTCAAAGAGGTTTTTTCTTTTTGGCACCTACAAATGTTCAAAGAGTGCACCACAGGTGTCACGGCTTACATCAAGTATTGATAATCTAGTAGTTGTGGAGGTTGGTTTAGCAGAGCTGCAAAAGCATCAGAAACATTTTCTGTGGTAGCCTGCTTCACTTTGTGATCATCGACCGGTTTCTCGGGCGTTCGCCCATCTTCAGGATGCGTTTTTCAAACAGTGTGACAACACAGACTTGCACAGAGCCAATTCAGTTTACACACTCACTCATGTTATAATAATTATTCCAAATTTGAAGAAAACTGGCCGAGTACTAACTGAGAATTATGTAAGAGAAAGGCGTGTGAAAGAGTGTGTAAACTGAATTTGCTCTGTGCAAGTCTGTGTTGTCACACTGCCTGAAAAACCCATGCTGAAGATGGGCGAACGCCCGAAACAGGTCGATGACCACAAAATGAAGCAGACTACCACGGAAAATGTCTCTGATCATCGACTCTGATCTGATCGATAATTCACTTCATCCCACATTAGGTCCAACATAGTTCAATCGGTAGTGGTTACTAGAGTGGGCGATAAGATCTTTTATATAGCGTTGGATGGAAATGCGGCTGAAGATGACCAATACCCGAACCCTAAATGGTGCAATTTTTTTTTTGTGGGGGGGCTATATAAAGTGAATCAAGTGTCCAACACTTCCACGTGATTTAGCTGAGCAGAAAGACCGTATCGCCCAAGCAGGGATTACACTATTGATAAGCCTACGTTGGACAAGGTGTGGCAAGAAGTAGATTATCGAGTCGATATGTGCCCTGTCACTCGTCCACATATTACACATCTATAGGTGCAAACAAAAAAAAAAATGAGTTTCTTCTTTTCTAGAATACTTTTCCCAATAACTTTTTGCCCGAAGATCATTTTGAAACGTGTTGCAGTGTTAAGCAGAATTATTCCCGGGATTTTATCCGTCTTAGCATGAACATTAATATTGTTCCTTACCGCCTTCGGATTTTCATCTATTGTCACGAGTAAAGTCATCAATTTGTGTAGAGATTGGCTTCAATTTTTTCCTGTCATGCACTACACTTGTTGATTATTAATTTATTAGAATTTGACATCCTTATTGTGACGATGGATGAGAATCCAGAAACCAGTCAGGAGCAACATTAATATGTATGCTATGACGAATAAAATTCCAGATATGTTATCCAGCATTTCAGACCCATCCACATATTCAACAGAATTAAATATGTTACAATAATTATTCTAAATTTGAAGACAACTGTCCGAGAACTAACTGAGAATTATATAAGGGATAAAGGCGTGTGAATGTTTCTGATTTTAAAATATTTACATAGTGAGAAGCAGTTGTCAGAATGCATAGTCATCATTTCCACTCACACTTAGTGACTTGTTCTTACGTAATTCTTTAGGTTTTCTTTGCCAAAACTTTTTCTTCTTAGAAAACTCAAATGTTAAACTCGCGGTGTCAAGAAAGATTTTTTCCTTGACTCCTCAGAGATCTGTTTCTTTTTATTATTCTTTTCCGTTAAAAAAAAAAAGCGGCAAAGACACGCGGTCTTTTTTTTTAATGAAGCGCATGGTTTGTTTCTAAAGCAGTTCTAAAAATAAGGGAGTTTAAAGAGTTCCCTTGAATTGAAGGAAATGCGGGGTGTGGACTACTTTAGAATTGTTTGTCATCCGCAACGACCGAGACGGCGCGACTATGATCAAGTCAAGGACAATCAATTCAATGACATCATATCTTATTATTATTATTATTATTATTATTATTATTTTGTTATTAGAATAATAAATATGTTTTTGGAAAGGTTAATATGATAAATTATCAAATTAAAGCGAAAAAAATGAATTAGTAGAGTGAACATTAAGATTACATCCTGGTTAATGGAACCGAACACGTGTTTTCCCCTTTAAAGGTTAAACAGTATTATTGTCAAGGTATGGTCCACTCTTAAGCGCTTGATCAGGTAAGGTGTTTAATATTGCAATCCCCACCCAGGACTTTCAAAAAATAAACTTCCATAGAAAAAAACTTGAAAAATAAAAGTGCTAAGCCCTTTCTATATATATGTGTGTGTGTGTGTGTGTGTGTGTGTGTGCATGTGTAGTTATTATGCAAAATTTAGAGAAAGAGATCTTTGGAGCCATTCTCGGCAAAATTGCGAGAAACTATTCAGTAAAGTCGTAAATCCGGTTGACGGATTTCAAACTGAAAAATCATTCTTTTGTCGGATGCAATGGTGGAACTTAAAGGAATGTCAAATTTGTTTTGCTCCTGAAAAAAGGAAGTATTGCATTCTTTCAAATTTTCAAAATTCTATCTTCACTGGGAATACGGATTCTGAGATCCCTTGAGTTTAATTTTTTCATTTTTTTCTTTTTATATAGAAATACCGTTTAGATACTACCACTGCATAAGACACCAAGATTTTGGGGGGAAACCCAACAACCGGAAATTCCATTTCTTTCAGTTTTTGTTATTTTCTCGAAACGGCTTCAACAATTACACATACAACAATTATATCAACTACACATGCAAAGAGCTACAACTTTTATTTGGAATATTTTCCCGGAAGGGGTAACTGTTTCATTTAGCTTTTCTCTGAAATACCACTTCAATGCAGTATATGGTTTTAGATTAGATTAGATTCTAACGGGGGGGATTGGCTCTTCAGCCTGCGCCACCGCGACACCCCATGGATCTATTGTGGCACCCCCCTAGTTGGAGGCCCTTCCCCATCCTGTCCTTTATCGGACTGTGGAGTTGGGGGGGCTCCCAGGTGGTCAATTAGAGCATCTGCATCAGAGCACCCTCTCGAGTCCTGCTTGCCTTAGAAGACTTAGTAGGTCCGAGAGAGGGCCCCGGCTGAAGCTTGTTGGCACCAGCTTCTCTTTACCAAAGAGGCAGTACTTTGGCCACACCAGCCCCTCGCACTGACATAGCACGTGCAGTGCTGTTTCCTCTTCTTCCTGACAAAACCTACACAGGCTATCCGTTGCCAGGCCCATGCGACGCATGTGCTTGTTAAATCTGCAATGGCCAGTGAAAACGCCAACTGCTATCCTTATGGTCACCCGGCCTAATTGGAGTAATTCCGCAGTTAGCTTGGGCGAGTGGCTATGAATAAACCTGCCTCTGGCCTGGAGTTTTGACCCACCATTCCCTTGATCGGTCCTGCATCCACGTCTTGATGGATGCACTCCTGAGGCATCTTGAGACGCCACAGAACGGCTCCGGCCCAATAAGTGCTCTGATTGAACTCTCCCGGGCCAGAGGGTCCGCCGCCTCATTCCCTCTATAACCCGAATGCCCAGGTACCCAAACCAGGAAGACCTTATTATGGCTACTAATTTCCCTGAGTGCACCTAGCCATGAGCTGATCTCCCACGAGTCAATTGCCCGCAGAGCTGCCTGGCTATCCGAATAAATGACGACTCTGGAGTTATACACTCCCCGTCTTCTTATTTCGGCGGCGCAGATAGTAATCGCGACTAGCTCCGCCTGAAAGACCGTGGCTAGTCTTCCCAGGCTCATCGAGATATTACATCTCGGATGAGCCCCATACACGCCGGCTCCCACTCCATCTTCCATCTTAGACCCGTCCGTGTACCACATAGATTCGCCTGTAATTGGCGGCCCGTTCTTGCATACTCCTCTGTAGTATATGGTTTTACAACTTACATAATATTAATGTACATTGTAGAGCATCAAATATTAAAGAAAATCAGTTAACCAGAAATGCGACTATAGGTTTTTGAGTTTTTTTAAATTTTCATTGAAACGATTATAAAGAATTTCCTTTAAACTTGGAATTACTAATTGCAGAGATATAAACCTATCACTTTTATTTGTAACCTTGATTTTAGAAGTGTTGGGGGCGGGGGACTGACAGTTAGGTTTAAATTTAAATTGTAACAAAATGGGGAAGCCATATTAAGTTAGAGAGGAGAATCCAAAAAGTCAACTCAGGTACGTATATATTATAACTCCTACCACCGTTTTTACAGCAAACACCTTCCTAAACCTTTGGAAACATACTGATTTTTAAAGACAAATTTGTTTTCGTGTATACTTTCAAATTTGAAAGTCGTGTATTTCACAGAAGTTTCTTTATCTTATCAGAAGATCTGGAAATATGTATTTCGGTTGAAAATCCAATTTCGATTGAAAATTTGATTTCTCACCAGGACTTTCTCTTACTCCAATTAATAACATTGATAAATTACACTAATTTCTTTAAGTTTGGGCATTTTCACTCAAAGTTTGTTTTAAAATCAATATACTATTTTTTAGTTTCTCTTATTCCTAGTAAGAGGAAGTATGGTAATCGTATCAAATTTTCGATATCGAGTTTTCACCGGAAATAGCCGTTTTGAGGTCCCCTGAGTCCAAAAAGTGGTTTTTAGCAAATGGTCTGTGTGTGTGTGTGTGTGTGTGTATGTGAACAGCATAGCTTAAAAACGAAAAATCGTAGAACGTTGAAACTTGATATTTCGTTTAGATACTACCATGGGATCGACAGTACGTTATCTGTAAAAATTCCACATCCGGAAGTATCGCTTTACTAGCTGTTTTTTTTACTTTTTTGCGATTTTCTTCAAACTGGCTACATCAACTACACATACAAAGAGCAACACTTTTATTTGAAACATTTGTCTGGAAAAATTCATTTAAGGGCAGTTATAGGGGAGGAGAGGGGTTAAGTTTTCATACAAAGTGCTATTTCAGTTTATTAAACAATTCCATCATCTAAATTAGAATTAAATATTTTGTTGAAATTCCGAGTTTGAAAAAATGTATGACCGGAAGTGCGTTTACTTTACCACTTTACTAAATGATTTTTCCGCTTTTTCGCGATTTTCTCAAAAATGGCAGCGACGATTTTCTTGAAACTTTTTATATAAACTAAACATACAAACATCTACAACTTTTATTAAAAGCATTTCTCTGGGAAAATTCATGTAAGGGTACTTCTAGGGGAGGGGGGTTATGTTTTTCTCTAAAGTGCTACCATAGTTGATTGTACAATCCAAACAAAATTAATTAGAAATAAATAGATGGCCAAATTTCCGAGTTTCAAAGAAATTAGTTAACCGGAAGTGCGCTTTTACTGTACAGTTTTTTCAGTTTTCGTCGAATTTCATTAAATTTGGTGCACAAAGTATAAAATTTGTCAATTATAATTTTGAGAACTGGAATAAGAGAAAGTTGTGTGGGTGTTTCAAACCAGATTTTTTTTTTTTTTTAAGCTACTTAACTGCTACGAGTCATTATGCCTTAAGCGTTGTGGTGACTATTCCACATTAAATATAATAAAATAATACAGGCACACAAAACAATAAAAACAACTATGCAATTATAAAAAATATAATATATGAACAATATAGATCCAAAAAACAAATAACTAAGTATAATGGATGTGTTAGGTGGAGAGAATTTTGGTCTAGTTGATGAAATGAGATTGACTTTAATGTCACTGGTTAACTAATATATTAATTAAGAGACACAGACTGCCTGGACTTTACAATAGAGAAATGTTTAAGGGTAGAGTGATAAATAGGTAATGACATGTAGTGATTGGCTGTCTTGAACTGTCATAAACTGTATATCTCTGGACTGTCCGTCGCTGTATTAAAACAGTTTCTTCCACTCACATAACAATAAACAAGAAAACAAACAAAATAACAGGGGGAAACTTCATGAAACATCAAGCAACAAGAACCAACAAAGCTCAATATTGGAATCAAATACTTTTAAATAAAGAGGCCGCCTTTAGATATCTTAAGACATTGTTGACAACTGAGTGATTATTGGCTAGTGCTTCTTTTACCAGTGATGGTATATTGTAGAATTCTCTAAGGTGCCTATATTTTTTTTACATGAAATAAGAATATGCTGAAACGTGAGCGCGAATATACTAATGGTGGAACCTGAGTTTGTTCTCAGCAAAAGCAGATAATACTTGCACATTTAGTCCAGAAGATAACGCCCATATCAGACCCTAATAATACTTGAAATCTAAAGTCCTAGATAGATTTCTCGCAGTCCTTTTCCGGAAAAAAAGAATTTCTTTAAAACAAAAATGATAGGTGTGAAAGTTTTTAAAGTGATAGATTCAATACAGAAAGTTGAAAAAAGTAATATGAAGAAAAACGTTAAAGCCATTTTCATTGAAGAAAACTAAGAAAAATACAAAAAAAAAAATTAAAACCCTGAATCAGAATATTTAATTTCAGCTACCAGCATGTTTTCGTTTTTGAAATTTTTGTTCACACACTTTTTTTTCGTGAGACTCAGAAGATCCCAAAATATTCAGTGAAAATTCAAGTTGATACAACCGCAATACTTCTTCTCTCAGCTGTAGGAGAAAGTAATATGAATATAATAAATAGGCCACTTTTCTTGCGTCCGTAACTATGATGCCATAAAACAGATGTAACCATTATCTAGTTACCAGTAAAATGATTTAGATCTCTTCAAGTATGTTATGCTCTCATTTGACACAAAAAACTGTAAAAAGTGTTAAATTTTTATGAACTAATAAGTTTTTATAATAGTTTATTACTATTTATATATATATTTTTTTTTTTTAATTTTTATAGAACCCTCACTTATTGCACATTGAGTTCGACCACAAGTAGTGAAGCTTGACTGAAATAAATAATAATCAGTTTTATCTATGGTCCAATGAACACTATAAAGAGTAATAACCCTCCCTAAATTAGTCAGCCTCAATCTCTATGTCATCTGGCGCTTGTGGGCACATCTTGGTAAGAATGGAAAAAAAATTATAAACGATCAGTTTGAACATCATCTTGAATAAAAAATATATACACACACGTCATACATACCGTACGTCATCAGAAGAGAGAGAGAGACACACACACACACACACACACACAGAATGAGAGAGTGAGTGAGAAGGGTTCTAATCGCTTTTTACTTTTTCTTACTATGTAAGCGGAAGTATCAAATTTTCGAAATTGGGTTTTCACCGGAAATATATGTTTTGAAGTTCCCTGAATATGAAAACAGTTTTTAGCGAAATCTCCAATACTAAAAGATCCACTTTCTCCCTTGGTTATAAGTGTTTGTTTGTACATGGAATGTTGACACAAGTATAAGTGTAGAATGTCAAAGCGTGAGTGACTGTAAGTGGCATTCTAGCTAGAGTTTGCCTGTGGGTAGGCTAAACCCAAGTTATTGCATGTATCAACCATCTCTGCAGGCTTTATATGAATTGTGGGGTGTAGTTTATATCCAAATGACGCCCAGATTCCAAAAGTGGTAACTGATCCAATTTTTCCCCAACCGGGGAACATTAATTATTTTTCCCACTACGCCCCTTATAGATTAGATTACATTCTAAAGGGGGGATTGGCTGTTCAGCCTGCGCCACCGCGACACCCCATGGATCTATTGTGGCACCCTCCAAGTTGGAGGCCCTTCCCCGGTCCTGTCCTTTATCAGACTGTGGAGTTGGGGGTGCTCCCAGGAGGTCAATTAGGGCACCTGCCATCAGAGCACCCTCTCGAGTCCTGCTTGCCTTAGTAAACTTAATAGGTCCGAGAGGAGGCCCCGGCTGAGGCTTGATGGCACCAGCTTCTCTTTACCAAAGAGGCGGTACCTTAGCCATACCAGCCCCTCGCACTGACATACCACGTACAGCGCCGTACCTCTTCTTCCTGACAAAACCTACACGGACTATCCGTTGCCAGGCCAATGCGATGCATGTGCTTGTTAAGTCTACAATGGCTAGTGAAAACGCCAACTCCTATCCTTATGGCCACCCGGCCTAATTGGAGTAATTCCGCAGTTAGCTTGGGCGAATGGCTATGGATAAACGTTTTCATCTGTCTTTGGCCTGGGATTTTGACCCAGCATTCCCTTGATCAGTCCGCATCCATGTCTTGATGGATGCACTCCTAAGGCATCTTGAGACGCCACAGAACGGTTCCGGTCGATAAGTGCTCTGATTGAACCCTCCCGGGCCAGCGGTCCGCCGCCTCATTGCCTCTATAACCCGAATGCCCAGATACCCAAACAGGAAGACCTTATTATGGCTACTAACGCGCCCTAATCACTGCCAAGCATATAATCTTTAATATGTAATTTTTTTATAGGGCAGAATGTTTTGTGAAAAGAACCCAATTTCTTCAAAAAAAAACATTTTCGGACTCAGGGGTCCTTAAACGTGTATATCCATATATGAAAAACATGATATAGTAAAATCAGACACGATCGCGGTTAAGAGAGGGTAAAAATTAAACTGAAATTTATTTAACATTATAATAGTAATTATAATTTATACAGCAGACTCTAGAAAGCAATATTTTTATTCTCTTCAAGTGATTGGTGGTAAAATTACATCTGTTAAAAACAAAATTCATGAGAAATTCTGGCGATTAATATTAACTTTTTTTTTTTTTTTTTTTTGTGAACATTTGGTATAACCTCTGGAGAAAAAAAAAAAAAGGAAATGGTTAAGAAGATAATGAGATGGTTAGAAAGGAGAGAGAGGATTGAATGCTCGACTCTGTTGTAGTTTGGGGAAGTGAGTAAAAAGATATGGCACGAATAAAGTATAAAGATTGTTATTAAGATGGATAGAGATTGGTTTAGCATGGAGCAACAATCTACAACAACAACAGCAACAACAACAACAACAAAGAAAGAACGACGTACTATGTTGTGCAAGACCCGCAGGCCCTGCTGAGATAACGGGTCTTCATCATCAAGGCAAATTTCTCTTACATCTTTTCAGTTCATGCAATATCCCTCCCCCCGACTAACTTATTCTCACTACATAGTTAACCAAAATTACATTTCATTGCCTTATGATTTTGTATACAGTACAGAAATATACTGTAAAAAAAAAATATATATATTAATATTGAATAATTTAAAAGAAAAATACAAATCGATTCATACTAGATAATTTTAAATAAATTCAATGACACTGACAAAACTATTTATTCATTCATAGCGTGGAAAAATAATAATAATATAAATATGGAACTCTCACATAACTTTCTTAATGGATTTCTCACTTTCAATTCACCGAATTTTCTTAATTTATTTTTTCATTTCTGAATAATATTTATTTCAATACACTATCATTAATACAATATCATTGATAAAATATCATTAAATTTATTATAGTGTTTAAAAAAAATTTAGCTCAGCTTACATGTACGAGAGTAATTCAAAATGAGTAACGAGACAAATCGCTGTAGCTCAGAAACGGCTTGTTTAATCAATACAATAGTTGCAGAGCGTCAAGTTAGCATCCTTGTACTTAGTTCTTATCAGCTGTTCCAGAGTATTTGGTAAGCATAACCTCAAATGTATTCAGTTAACAATGGCGAGTCTCCTCGAGCATTGCATCTCGGAAGAACAACGCTCAATGATCAGATTTTTAGTGAAATCCATGAAAGAATGTTGAAAGTGTACGGAAATAATTGTGGGAACCGTTCGAACGTTTACAAATGGGTAGAACAGTTTAAAAGTGGCCGTATAAAAGTGTCTAAGCCGTGCAACAAAGTGGACGATCGGTTGAAGTTGCAACTTCCTCCCTCGAATCTCGCATTACGCGTTAATTCAGGACAACAGGCGTATTACTGTTGAACTGATAGCTGAAGAAGTGCACGCAAGTGTTGGAACTATCCATAACATTATTCAAAATAAGCTGCAATATAAGAAAACTTGTGCGAGATGGGTTCCAAGACAACTAACGGACGCCCACCAAGAAACCAAGAAAAAGTGAAGTGGGAGATCCTTCCACATTACCCCTACAGCCCCGACCTCCCCTATCGGACTTCCATTTGTTTGGATCTCTTAACTAGGCTCTACGTGGGAAACATTTTCGATCCAATGAAGATGTTAAAAATCAGGGGCAAAAGTGGGCTCAACCCAAAGAGTTTTATGCCAGAGACATACACAAATTAGAAGAACGATGGGATAAGTGTATAAATGTGGCTGGGGACTATATTGAAAAGTAGCTAAAGTTTTGTATTGATTAAATAAATAGTTTTTGAGTTACAGCGATTTGTCTGGTTATTTAATGAATAACCCTCGTATTACGCGTCTATGTGGCAGCCTAACTTTGATTCAACCAACAAAGCTTGAAGCAGTTTCAATTTAATCCTAACTCTGAGAGGCCTCTAAAACTGCATGAAAATCACGTTACAGTCGTTTTCTTGAAAACTCAAAAAAAACGTTTATTCTATAAAGTCGTACTTCTGTTTACGAGTAAATCGCGAAAAAGTGAAGAAAAAAAAAATTTGGTAAAGTCACATTACCGACTGATGGATTTTGCCTGAAATCTTTGGGTCAGAACCGGTGATAGTACCTTAAGGGAATGCCAAGTTTGAGGTTCCTATGAGTTTTCGTTTTTGAGATACACAAATACGATTTCGTTTTTGAGATACACAAATACAATTTCGTTTTTGAGATACACAAATACGATTTCGTTTTTGACATACACACACTTAAAGACCATTCCGCTATAAATATCTTTTTTTCATACTCAAGGGACTTCAAAACACGTATTTCCGGTAATAACTCAATTTCGAAAATTTGGAACGATCGTAATACTTTCTCTTAGCAGGAAGTAAGAAGGCTATAAACAAAAATAAACACGTACGGTAACCTCTTAAGAGAATGTTGTCCGCTGTAAAAAAGAAGTTTACTTTCAGAAAACATCAGAGATATTTTCCATGATGGCCCGATTCATTATGTGGTTCATCAACCGGTATCGGGATAAACAATGTGATAACACAGAACAAAATCAGTGAACTCAGTGTACATAAACTAAAACTATAATAATCTGAAACCATTTCTACAAATATGTTCTGAAATAAAACTTTTAATACGTACAAAATATTTCTTAGTTTAGCGGAATTCAGTTTGTAAATAAATTTAATGGCATTAAATGTAGACTTCGTTCTTGCTAATATAAATAATTATTCTATAGAAAAAAAATCTAACAAAATCTATGGTTTAATTAAAACAATAATATTTATCGATAAGAATTCAGCTTTTACCTTGATTAGAGTGAAACTAGTCTACAACACAGCGATTACATGATGTCTAATCTGAAAAATAAAAAACAATAAATTAGAAAAATATGAACGTAATATATATACAGAATTGATAATAATTCATACTTTATTTTAATATAATGTAATAAAATATAAATGAATTACTTAAAGATTATGTAATTAGTCAAATATCCAATTAGCAGTTCAGAAATGAATTGCTTAAAATCGATTATTGAATTGAAATATAAAAAAAAAGCAATCTGCATTTTACCAAGCACATATAATTCTAAGAACAATATATAATAACAGACAATAGGATTAGATAAGCTAATTGTGCAATGTTTCCTGTTGACTGTTAACAATAACTTATTTTTAAAAACTACAGAAATATAATTACTTTATCAGTTGACACTAGCTGTGTTGATAGTAATTTCATTTTGAATAACGTGTAAAACAATTTCAGATAAACCAATAACAACAAACATCCACAATATATCAAACTGTGACAGAAGAACTCAACATAATGTAATTTAGTTATTCTCCAATTCTTGAAGATGCGTGACAAAACTAGTTAAAGATAAACATCTAATCCCAATCAATTAACGCTGATACAACACGCCCAAAATGTTTCATTCAGATAAAATATAGTGTTGACGCAATATAAAATTAATTGAAGGATTAATAAGGTATTTATAAATAATATTAATTGGTACAAATAAATATCTTGAGTTATATACATATTATCTTGGTTGAGCAATTAGAAATAATTTTTAATAATTATTGTTATTTCCCGAGTAGTATTTTGTAATTTTCTTTATTTGTACTTGGAAAAAATAAATCTGATATGAAACACTTAATATGACTTTCCCGAAAACTGCAATTATGACAATTCCGTATTGTTTTTTTTAATGATTATTATATTTACATTGCACTCAGATGCTACTTACTACAAGTAAATATACTTACAACTAGTTCATGAAAAACAAAAATTAATGAACAAATGAATGTATAAAATACAAAGTGGTATCAATCCTAAAGGTTTATCTTTTTCACTTAGCTCACTGTCACTCGTCGTTAGCAGATCACGAGGCCACTAGCATTACCTGGGAATTAGCCTGGTATTGTACGAGAAGAAAGAAGACGTACTAAGGGGATTAATATGAGAGGATAAGGATTTATGACATTTCTTGTATCATGTACTTTCTAGTTATCTAGACATGGTATTTCGAAATCTATATGGAGAGTATGATTGGTAGCAAAGAAGGAAGCGTGGACTATGGTTCTAGGAGCTCTGGATAGGAATGACTGGATGCGTTGGAGATTGGAACGCCGAGTTATACCCCATGGTTCTATACCGTATGTCCAGTGGGGTTTAATGAATGAAGTGAAAATTAGTTGTTTGTATTGAAAATTTGGATCTGTGACTCAGTAGTCCATATACAATCTTTTGTATCATAGGTTAAATTCCTGTCTTTAAGGCTAGTATGTGGGTTCCACGTCAGTCTTTTGTCGATGTATAGTCACGATAAAGGACGATCTTGGGATTTGCCCGAAGCACTCATGTCAGATCTGGTGGTAGCACTTCCACTTGATATAATAGGTGACAAATTTCAGTTTCCTCGAATTTTTCGTTTCGATGATATTTTGTTCACACAAACAAACACACACAATAGGAGCAAAAGAAAGTGAAAATTTTTACACGACTACAATACTAAATTAAAGCTCCAAATAGGAATCAATATTTAAATTTATGCCCATTTTCTAATGGAATTACAAGCCTAAATATCACAATTTAAGAACTGGTCATTACATGATCTTGGTAAATTCATCGAACAGATCAACTTCATTTAACAAATAAAGAAGCCAGATAATCTTATCCAGTTAGTGGGTCATGACTGTGAATAATCTTCTCACTTCTTATCTCATCAAAAATCAGGTGATTCGATGTATTATGGATACAAGGAGGCTTACATAATATGGTGTTTAACCTGTTAAATTACAGAATTACATAAATACTAAATCACTTTCTGACCCGGTGTTTTGGAGAGTCTGTAAAGGGCATGCTTATTCTTCCTTTTTTTTAAATGATTGAACCAATAAATAATTTCAGAATCAACCACCAAAACTATAAAATTTCTCAGAGATCGTAAGGTGGAAGGGGACTGTAGGTGAGTGGTGTCATCCTGGCATCAGTGGAGGTGGCACAATAGACCTCTTTTGGTCGCAGTGAACCATACCCATACCAAAGAAAACGGAATATTAAGTTTAAGCTACCTGCGACTTTTCAAGGTTGAGATGTTTTGATATCTCTCTCTCTCTCACATACACACACACACACACACACACACACACACACACAAAGCCATTCGCTACTTTTTTTTTTTCTTATTCCAAAGAACGCGATACCAATCTGGACAACCTCACTGACTGAATCCCTGGAACCGACTAGACTCAATATCAGAATTGATTCAAATTATTTCATTCCAGAGTGAATGATTAAATTAAATCACAGAATCTAGCCAATAGAAACTTTTGAAAGTGAGAAAATCTATTCCACGGACTCGTTTCAAACACAGTGCTGCCTGTTTAGTAACTGAATCCACTTATACACTTATTAACACTAGATCTATGTATATCTTTTTATTTTTTTATGTTCTACAAATTTATTACAAAACGTTAATCAAAATAATAATAATAATAAAAAACTAAAAACCATAATAAAAAAAATGATATAATTAATGAATTTTAATTTTATACCAAGTTTAATTTTAGGAAAGAATTAGGAATGAAAAAGCATTTTAGTTAAATTTTTTGATTGGTGTTATTTTTAATAATTATATTTAGGGTTCATACGTTGATTTCTATATTTTTATTTTATTTATTGTTCAATTTTTTTTTATAGACTTTAATGTAATTAATTTGTTTAAAACCCATATTTGATGTGTCGCGTAATAATGAATTATTCATATAATTAAGAGTATTAAAATATGAGGATTATAAAATATTAAAAAACAAAAATTTTTCTCTAACTGATGAAGTTACTTACAAATTAATATATTTAATGACGTCAACGACATTTGAACAAATATTAAGGTTATTAAGTTAAAAATTTCTGAAGGAACCGTTGAAAAAAGTTTTACAGAATCGGTTCTGTTCATGGAAATGGATTGACTCCGAAAATGGTAACGTTTTGCTAATCAATAATTCTGGGACAAATATAATATAGGTTATTTTTGGACAGGTTTTGAAATGGCTCTGTGCGCCACTAGCGCTACACGTGGGAGAAATAAAAAGGTTGCAATGTTTATTAAAGGACCAACCGCTTGTCACTAAAACTATTTCATAATGAATTATCTAATTTAAATAATTGAAAAAATTTTAAACCGAATCAAATATAAAATGTAAGAATGTTGTCGAAAATGGTGAATAGAAATACGATAAATGAAGGTAATATTATGAAATTATAACAAGAATTATTTCTAACATTAAACAAACCACAAGTGCAGTAATAATTATAACAACTGGAGAAACAAACGGCAAGAGGACACACCATGGGTGGTCTGTTTCAACTAGTACTAAGTACACACGCGCGAGCAGCAGCCAATTATTTCACTGGCCGGCTCTTTCTAATTTCTTCACCACTCTAGGTTTTATTTTTTTATAGTTTTTATTTTTTTAATTTTTTTTTTTTTTTGTAACCATCTTGTTTAAGATGGCCAGCTTTACGTACGTACCAGCACGCACAGTGAATGCTAGCAGAAGGACCAGCCATACATATAGATACAAAGGAAAAAGCGAAACAATATATATATGTATTAAAAAAAAGTAGAAAAGGTACCCCCAGTGTGGTATTGTCAGGGCGGGCTATGTGTGCGTGTGTATGTATGTTTTGTCGGCAACTCTTTTTGTAATCAGGTCTACCAAAGCGATCCAAAGCCTTCTGGACAACATTGGGGCGGTATATCTTTTTAAAACATCAAGGTATACACTCTTTTTAGGTCGCAAGCCACAACAGCCGCTCGCTGACTTTAAAACTCATACGTGATTAATGTTGTATTAATAAAAGAGAAGGCATTAAGAAATACTAGCTTTCAAAATATAAAAGAAAACACATTTCTTCTCCCATATTAAAATTCAACCTTAACAAACTTAAGAAAACAACTTGTGATTAATGCATAATATATCACACACAACATTTTTTTTCATTTTCAAAAACATATCTCCCATTACTGTACAAGGGATTATTTATGATCCTGTAAAATTTTCGAAATTCAATTTTAACCGGAAATGTCATGCGTTGAGGTCCCCTGAGTGCGAAAAAAAATGTTTTTAGCGAATGAACTGTGTGTGTGTGTGTGTGTGTATATGTGAACAGAATATCACAAAAACGAAAAAAATCGCGGGAACCTCTAACTTGATATTCCGTTTAGGCATCATCCTCGAATCCGATAGTAAGTTTTGAATCGGAAGTGCGATTTTTCTAAATAGTTTTTTTCAGTTTGTAAAAATAATTCAAAAATAAAAAAAAAAATAGAATAGTGAATAAATATAAATATTTAGAAATTTTATTAATTTCAAGACCGTCTATAGCTGACTGGTTAGCGTATTGGACTCCCACGCGGGGATCCCAAGTTCGAGCCTAGCTGTGCTGCCCTTAGATTTTTTCTTCCTAGGAGCCTGTACAGCTCACTGTACGGTGATGGACAGTGTTGTCTATAACGAGAGAACACTATCTGGAACACTGAGAAGGCTCCGGGCGCCAATGACCACAGATGTTGACGTGCCTTAAATAAAAAAAAAATCTGATGTCAAACACTCACAAAACATTCTCTTACTCCAGTTTTCAAAATTGTAATTGACAAATTTTAGAGTATGTGTACCAAATTTCATGAAATTCGTCGAAAACTGAAAAGAAGTTCAGTAAAAGCACACTTCCGCTTTACTAATTTTCTTGAAACTCGGAATTTTAACCGTCTATTTATTTGTAATTAATTTTGTTTGGATGGTAGAATTGTATAATCTACTATGATAGCCTTTTAGAGAAAAACATAACCCCACCCCTCCCCTCACCAAAAATGCCCATACATGAATTTTTCCAGAGAAATATATTAAATAAAAGTTATAGATCTCTGTATGTATAGTTGAGTATCAGGTGTGAAGAAAATCGTTGGAGCCATTTTTTAGAGAAATACGTAAGAAAGTAAAAAAAATATCAGAAAACTGAAAAATACATTTCAGGAAAAACGCACTTCCGGTCATCTGATTTTTTTCAAACTCGGAATTTCAACAACACATTTAATTATAATAATTATTATTATTAATTAGATGACAGAATTGTATAATAAATTGAAATAACCCTTTAGAGGAAAACCTAACCCCACCCCTCCCCCAAAAATGCCTTTAAATGACTTTTCCCAGAGAAATGTTTCAAATAAAAGTTGTAGCTCTTTGTATGTGTAGTTGACATACCAAGTTTAAATAAAATCGTCGGAGCCATTTTTGAGAAAATTGCAAAAAAGTAAAAAAAAAAAAAACTAGTAACGTGGGACTTCCGGTTGGGGAATTTTGACAGATAACGTACTGTCAGATCCCATGATGATACGTAAACGGAATATCAAGTTTCGGGTAACGGGTTTTCGTTTTCGAGTTATGCTGTTCTCATACACACACACACACACACACAGACGATTTGCTAAAAACCACTTTTTCTGACTCAGGGGACCTCAAAACCGATATTTCCGGTGAAAACTTGATATATTGAAAATTTGACACAATTACAATACTTCCTCTTAAAAGTAATATAAAAAAAGGGTCTAATTTGGGAAAATCGTAAGGTGAAAATGAAAAATGCAAAACACGGTTGGATATTTATGGGATCGATTAATTGAAAATAATAACATCTCTTTTAAATATAGTTGGTCCGCAATGCTGGATAGCATCTATAATTTTATCCGTCATAGCATGTTTTACTTATGACTGGTTTCGGAATCGTCAGAGTAAGGCTATCAATTCCTGTGGAGAGTTGAATTCAACTTAATGTTTCTGTTTGACTTCACACTGATATAAACAAAAATACCATTTTTAGATTATTAGAAAAGAGGTTTTAAATTTAGTTCATTTCATAAGTGATGTACATAATAAAATATACACATTCTGAACCACCAAATTTTCAAATATTACACCACAAGTTATAGGCTATTCATCAGACTAAATGATTCATAAGTAAACATGATTCATTGTTTCAATGAAACAAAAAAAACTTTAAGTTCCAATTAAGTGGTAACCTTGCTGCAGGTAACATAAAACTGGTTTACACAATGATTCATATTGTCTTGGTAAATAGTCGTCCCTTTTCTCTAAGTCCTACAAATATTTTATTGAATGAAATTAAATGAATCACTTTAAAATAATCTGAATTTACTTTCTTGTGGCGGGTGTTGGTGTATTGGTTATGAGCATGGACTTGTAACTGGGAGGACCCCAGTTCGAGTCTAGCGTATAACTGCCTAATTTTATATTTGTTTAAAAAATGTTAATGGTAAAGTATGTGCTTCCGCCCCCGTCCATGACACCTAATTTGGTAGTTGGACGTTAAGCCCGCCTGAATAAATAGGCAAATAATCTGAATTTACTTTCTCTATAAATTTCGTGTTTTTTTTATATTTTTATCTGT
The DNA here is from genome assembly GCA_011037195.1 of Triatoma infestans. Taxonomy (NCBI): domain Eukaryota; kingdom Metazoa; phylum Arthropoda; class Insecta; order Hemiptera; family Reduviidae; genus Triatoma; species Triatoma infestans. The sequence goes on from JAAEAF010014487.1 coordinate 81,094, forward strand.
TTTATAATGTTTTACAATAATTTAGCTTTTAGAGTTTTCACCAGAAATATAGCTACCCTGAATACGTAAAAAGTGTTTATAGCGAATGGTCTATTTGTGTGCGTCTATGTGTTTCATGATTTTCTTCAAACTTCGTATACTATTTATTCAAATGAATCCCTATCACTTTTATTTGAAACATTTATTTTTTGCTGGGAAAATTGATTTTTTTTTTTGGAGGTTGTGGGGGAAACGGAAACGTTAAGTTTCCTTATAAAGTACCATTTTAATAGAATATATGGCTCTACCTCTTATATAATATTAATATACCAGTTGATTAATATTAATTATAGCAGTTGGTTCAGAGTTGTAAGTGCGCTCTACCGGACCACAATACAATCACTTCTCTAACTGGCAAGTGATTGGTAGGTAGGTTAAATAATCCCCGACACTTTTATATTTATGTCAGAACAAATGTATAAAATTTAAGTCACCTAATTTTACACCAGATTTTTTTACTTGCTCTTATTACTTTCTCTTACTCGTAGTAAGAGGAAGTATTGTAATCGTGTCAAATTTTCGATATCAAGTTTTCACCGGAAATATCCGTTTTGAGGTCCCCAAAGTCAAAATGTGGTTTTTAGCAATTGGTCTATGTGTGCGTATGTGAGAACACCATAGGTCAAAAAAGAAAAATCGTAGAAAGTTGAAACTTGATATTCCGTTTAGGTATCACCATGACATCTGACAGTGGGTCATCTGTCAAAATTCCTCAACCGGAAGTACCACTTTACTAGTTTTTTCTTTTCCTTTTTTGCGATTTTCTCAAAAATAGCTCCAACGATTTTCTTCAAACTTGGCATAGCAACTACACATACAAAGAGCTACAAATTTTTATTTGAAACATTTCTCTGGGAAAATTCATTTAAGGGCATTTTTTGGGTGAGAGATGGGGTTAGGTTTTTATCTAAATTGCTATTTCAGTTTATTAAACAATTCTATCATCTAAATAATGTTAATTAGAATTCAATATGTTGTTGAAATTCCAAGTTTCAAAAAAAATCGGATAACCGAAAGTGCGCTTACTTTACCACTTTACTAAATTCACTTTTTCGCGATTTTCTCAAAAATAGCTCCGACGATTATATAAACTAAACATACAAACATCTATAACTTTTATTAAAAAAACGTTTCTCTGGGAAAATTCATTTAAGGGCACTTGTAGGGCAGGGGTGGGGTTATGTTTTTCACTAAGTGCTATCATAATTGTATTATACAATTCTTCATCCAAATAAAATTAATTAGAAATAAATAGATGGCCAAAATTCTGAGTTTCAAGAAAATTAGTAAACCGGAAGTGCGTTTTTTACTGAACAGATTTTTTCAGTTTTCGACGAATTTCATTTTAATTTTGGTACACAAACTATAAATTTTGTCGATTATAACTTTGTGAAATGGAGTAAGAGAAAGTTGTGTGAGCTTGCGTGCTTATGGACTAGCTAACGTAACTCAAAAACGCAATATCACCGAATGTTCAAACTTTATATTTTATTTAAATTCTACCAGAAGACACTGTTAATAAGATTTTAATGAAAATCGAATATAATTCTACTGATGCATTTTTCATTTTTTTTTTTTGCGATTCTCTTGAAAACGGATATTATGATTTCTTTTAAACTAGGATTACTAACAACTACGTATATTACGTTGGTATATTGGCTACAACCTTTATTTGTAATATTTTTCCGGGGAATTTCATTTTTAGGAGTTTTGGAGGAGGGATGACTTTAGGCTTTCCTCTTAAGGGCCAATTAGCGTATATTATACTATCTTATCATCTATATATTTATTAATCAGACGAATTAAATGTATTACAAACAATTCCGAGTTTAAAGAAAACTAGTTAACCGGAAGTGCTATTAATTAAATGTTAGTTTTATTTTAAGTTTTCTCCAAATTTTTGGTTAAAAAGATACGATCTAGTTGTTTTGAATTTGGTGTACTAACTACACATATATACATTTATCACTTTTATTTGAAACATTTCTCCGAATAAGTAGAATTCTTAGGAAGGTTTCGGGGGGGGGGGAGCTGAAACGTCACACTTCCTTCAGTTTCGTTTTTAGATTAGGTTCTACCAATTACATATATATATAATATTATATCAGTTAAATTTAGTAAAATTTCGTGTTTGAAGTAAACTTCATTGTCAATTGAATTTATATAAACAGTAGTGAAAATCTGGTGTGTGAAACACTCCAGTTCTCAAAATTATAATTGACAAATTTTATAGTTTGTGTTAAAATGAAATACGTCGAAAAGTGAAAAAAAAACTGTCCAGTAAAAGCGCACTTACGGTTTATAAATTTTCTTGAAACTTAGAATTTTAGAGAAAAACATAAAATCCCACCCCTCCCCTAAAAGTGCCCTTAAATGAATTTTCCCAGTGAAATGTTTTAAATAAAAGTTGTACATCTCTGTATGTTAGATTACGAGTATATACCAATTTTCAAGAAAATAGTTGGAGCTATTTTTGAAAAATCGCGAAAAAATGAAAAAAATCATTTAATAAAGTGGTAAAGTAAACGTACTTCCGGCTATGCGATTTCTTCAAACTCGGAATTTCAACAACATATCCATTTCTAAGTAACATTATTTAGATGACAGAATTGTCTAATAAACTGAAATAGCACTTTAGATAAAAACCTAACCCCACCCCTCCTCATTGCCCTTAAATGAATTTGTCCGGAAAAAAATGTTTTAAATAAATGTTGTAGCTCTTTGTATGTGTAGTTGGATATTGCCAAGTTTGATGAAAATCGTCAGAGCCGTTTTTGAGAAAATCGCAAAAACGTAAATAAAAAAAAATCTAGTAAAGTGTTACTTCCGGTTAAGGAATTTTGACTGATAACGTACTGTCAGATCCCATGGTGATACTTAAACGGAATATCAAATTTCAACTTTCTACGGTTTTTCGTTTTTTTGCTACGCTGTTCACACACTCACATACACACAGACCATTTACTAAAAACCACTTTTTTGAACTCAGGGGATCTTAAAACGGATATTTCCGGTGAAAACAAAAAAAAAGGCGTGTGAGTGTTCCTAATCAGATTTTTTTCTTCCTTACTGGTAAATTCATTGTTATTTGCCAATATCTACCAATATTCTTATTTGTTGTAGTTGGTTTCGCAGAGCTGGAAAGCATCAGAGATATTTTCCATGATAACCTGCTTGTTTTTGTGGTCATCGATCTGTTTCGGGCGTTCACCCATCATCAGGATTTTTTTGTCAAAACAGTGTGATAACCATAGGCTAGCACAGAGCAAATTGCAAAATTAAAATTCTCGTTAAATTAGAATACAGGGTGTATCAAATAAATTTGCTATGTGCAGGCCTATATTATTGGGTTGGTGCAAAAATAATGCAGGTTTTTATATGCCAAAAAAAAAAAAATTATTATAATTTGTATAAAACTAAGATTATTTATTCAAAATATGTTCCATCATTATCAACACATAGTTGCCAACGTGTCAGAAGCATTTTCAAGCTGTCACCATTACTTTTTTCGGGTGCAGGCTTGGTTTCGCGAAATGTTTTGGTGCTTCATCCTTGTCCAGCCACTGGCCTAACCGTCTCCTGTGGTCGTATTGGATCCATTTTTCATCACATGTCACGATTCGATTAAGAAATGGTTCATTTTGGTAGCGCAACAGAAGAGAATTGCAAATTTCAAAACGCCGATGTTTTTGGCTCTGGGTCAATTCGTGAGGTACCCACGTGTCGAGCTTTTTAACTTTACCAATTTGTTCGAGATGGCGAACGACTGTTGAGTGGTCAACACTAACTTCTCTCGCAAGTCCTGAGTGGTTTTGCGAGGGTTATCTTCCACCAATGCCCTAAGATGGTCGTGATCAACAACAGAGGGCCTACCGCGACCTTCCTTGTCTTCGAGATCAAAATCTCTAACACGAAATTTTTGGAACCATCGCTGCACTGTACATTCACTGATGCTTCCTTCACCCCAAACAACATTGATGTTACGCGCAGTTTGAGCCACACTTCGACTAAGTTTGAACTCGTAAAAATAAATTTGACGAAAATCTTGTTTTGACATGGTGAATATCGGAGGTCTTAACTCATACAAAATGGAACACAAACTAAACTGATATTTGAGGAAAAACAACATTAATAAACATTGTTTACAATCCATTACCTAGACTGGAGGATTATCTTTGTTTACTTGGAAAGCAGAAGTAAACAAAAGATGAAAGTTCAAAAACCTGCATTATTTTTGCACCAACCCTATATCATACTGTTTTGACAAAAACATATTGATGATGGGCGATCGCCTGAAACCGGTCGATGACCACGAAAAGAAGCAGGTTATCATGGGAAATATCTCTGATATTCTTATTGCTCTTAATAAATCCAAGAGCGTAAAAAAAAATAAACAAGCCACGATGGATGACTGAAGTAATTTATTTTATTTTTTAAATGAATAGTTCATTGAAAGAATTACACATACGAACCGGGCAGAACAAATTCAAGGACTCTTTTAGTTTGTCCAGTGTTAAACAACGGAGTTTGCCTTTTGATTGGGTAAAAGACCTCCTTTCAAGAAAATAAAACAAAAACAAACAAATAAAATAAATAAACCGAGAGATATTCTAACTATGAATAAAACAATATCTAACTATGAATAAAACAATAAATGGAAGTAATTTGTGATAATGAAAAATCTGGTGTGAAAACTCACACAACTTTCTCTTACTCCTGTTCCTAAACATATAATTAACAAATTTTATAGTTACTGTTCCAAATTTAACGAAATTCGTCGAAAATAGAAAAAACTATCCGGTAAAAGCGCACTTCCGATTTACTAATTTTCTTGAAACTCGGAATTTTGGCCATCTATTTATTTCTAATTAATTTTATTTGGATGATAGAATTGTATAATCCAAGTATGATAGCACTTTAGAGAAAAACATAACCCCTTCTCCTTCCCTAAATGTACCCTTAAATGAATTTTTTCCAGAGAAATGTTTTAAATAAAAGCTGTAGATCTTTGTATAAGAAGGTTCTTAGATTCTTTGTATAAGAAGATCTCAGTTTATATAAGAAGGTTCAAGAAAATCATCGGAGCTATTTTTGAGAAAATCGCAAAAACTTAGAAAAAAAAAACTAGTAAAGTGGTACTTCTGGTTGAGGAATTTTGACAGATAACGTGCTGTCAGATCCCACGGTGATACCTAACGGAATATCGAGTTTCAACTTTCTACGTTTTTCGTTTTTTAGCTATGCTGTTCACATACATACACACACACACACACACACACACACACACACACACACACACACACGCATACACACATACACAGACCATTTGCTAAAAACCACTTTTTTGGATACAGCGGACCTCAAATCGGATATTTCCGGTGAAAACTCGATATCGAAAATTTGACACGATTACAATACTTCCTCTTACTAGGAGTACGAGAAAGTAAAAAAAAAGAATTCAGTACAAAATCAAAATCAACTCATACTTCATTAATTTAATTAAATAAAGCTGAGGAATTTTGTTCGTAACTTTCATGTTTGCCACCATTATACTTTCATGTATGCGGAATATTAAGTTTATCCTTCCTCCGGATATTTTGTTATAAACGAGCTTGTTATTTATTTCCAGGAGTAAAATCAATTCCAAAAATTTCCACACGATGCTAACAATACTTTCTGTTTTTAAGTCAGCAAGAAAAAAAATTTATAAATAAATAAAGATGGTCGATTTAATTCGTAATTAATGTGGTATTACAATTTTTTTCAGCGGCTACAACATTAGTGGCTAACAGTGAAGTCCCGTAGAAGAATAAGAATGCATATACAGGGTAATAATTAAATAAATCAAATAGTAATTATTTGAAAGTTCTGGATTTAATTCACTTTTCTATGAGATAGACATGCTCTGAATGTCTAATGAAAGAATTACAACTCCAATGCAGTTAAAATTTACTTTTATATACGTATGTATAATTATTGGTGAATTGTATCCTGTTCTACTGAGAAGAGGTAATATTATGGAGTAGAGGAGGTGGAGTAGATAATGAGAAACGAAGAAGAAGAAGAAGAAGAAGAAAGGTGGCCTTGAATAACAAGTGCAGAGGGAGAGAGTGACTTCACAGGCACATAGCCAGCAAGGTCGTCCTGCTGAAGTAGTTAGAGGCGGCCTTACCACCCGCCACTGTCACCCTTCTTCTGGCGTCCCTGTTCTATATACTTTTAATACTTGTCCAGAAATAGCGCATTAATTATTATGTAAGCCCAGCGTCCTGCCATTTGCACCACCACAACAGACCTAATCAGAAGTTATAGCCATCTATTTAGAGTGTCCCGCCGCACACAACATTGCCCAGAGAAATCAGCTCTTGTTAAGAAGCCACGTACACCAACGTGTCGCGCCCGAGCCCCTACACAAATGCAACACCAACACATCTATCTCTAAGTTTGTATTTTCCCCGTCCTCCCAGTCGTACCAACTTGAAGATTATCACTTAATTCCCAGCCATACCTTTTGCAATGAACTCCTAATAAGATATGAATCTTATTGGATTGCTAATATTATCAATTAAACAGTCTACCATTCATAATTAATGCTAAGGTTATTCATTTTACAAAGCAACATACTCAATCGTTTTCAGGTTGTATAAAATTTATTTGATTAATAAACCAAGTGAAATGTTATTGGTGTGATGTTGTGTTGTAGCAGCTTGTGGCAGCTTGTGGCGTGAGGCGGTTTTGTAAAAGGGCTTGTAAGTATATATGTTTAAGAGAGAAGTATTAGTAATAATCAAGAGAGCACTACTGATTTTAAAATAATTATATTATTCTCTAAAAGAATTTAATCTTTACAATATCACAATATTCTGCTTATAACTAAACTGGATTGATTTAACTTAAACTGCCACTGATTCTAAGAGAGCGAAAACCAAGTGTTCTGGCTTGAATGTCTGTTCAGACTGTGTTGAAGGAATGTCTTCTAATTGTTCGTTCAAATCTTCCCCTGTGAGAAGAAGGGTAGACAATGCTATCAAGTTCATGAACTCTAAAAGACAATAGTGGTCTACTACCTGAATAGTCCTTTTGAAAGAGAATGTCACATTTTCTTCATAATTTTGATTTTTTTTAAATGAAATATATTTTTATATTTCTTGCTTTCATCAGACAAGCAAAGTGTGCCCGGCATTGCTTAAGCTTTTGAAGAAATGATCTTTAGGGTCAATACGGGTTGGAGTTCTTTTGACATTTTATATTACTTTATTTCACTCCTAATAAGTGGAAATTCACAACAAACTCAAAATTTGGTATTCCTTTAGATACTATCACCACATCTCTGACACGAAGATTTCCGGTCAAATCCATCAACCGCGCAAAAGCGACTTTACTGAATGTATTTTTTTTTTCAGTTTTGCACGAATTTCTCTTAATACAGCTACCAACGATTTTCTTTAAATTCGTAAAGAAACCTATATTTTTATTTGAAACATTTACCCAAGGAAATTGATTTTTGAGGGTTCTGAAGGAAGCAGTAGTATTATGCTTTCCTGTGAAGTTCCATTTCAGTAAATATATTGTTTTTACCACCTATATAATATTAATTATACATTTAAACCGCTGATAGAAAAGCCAATTTGAAGAAAATCAAAAAACCGAAAATTCACTTATATACAGAATAGATTTTTGAGTTTTTGTCGAAGACGAGAAATAATGATTTTCTTTAAATATGCGCACTGTAAAAATAAAAATGTATCACTTTTATTTGAAACATTTTCCAAAAAGGAGGAGTTTTGGGGACCTCTTAGGTTGTTTTAGCGGTCGCTACAAGATCTTAACAATTTTTTTTCTAATGGCCAGCCCATATAAACGTTGTTTGTTAACATTGTAATTTTCAAGTTTTTTTTTTTAATTACTGAAATTTATATTGACATCAGCATGAAAAATTATACGTCTTAAAGAGAATTTTACTTTTTTTTAGCGTAGAACAATTTCAAGTCCTGTTAGTGTAGAACAATAGTTCTGTAAGAATAATATTCTCTCTCAAATATATTTTTCGAATGAAAACTACCTAATATTAATTAAACAACTAAGTCAATCATAAAAATTATTCAAAGATTTGTGGGTAATCTTTAAATAATTTATGATTCTATTATATCTAGGAAAAATCTGGTGTGAAACACTCACACAACTTTCTCTTACTCCAGTTCTCAAAATTATAATTGACAAATTTTATAGTTTGTGTACCAAATTTAATGAAATTCGTCGAAAACTGAAAAAACTGTTTAGTAAAAGCGCACTTCCGGTTTACTATATTTCTTAACACTCGGAATTTTGGCCATCTATTTATTTCTATTAATTTTGTTTGGATGATAGAATTATATAATCAACTGTGATAGAACTTTAGAGAAAAACATAACCCAACCCGTCCCCTAAAAGTGCCCTTAATGAATTTTCCCAGAGAAATGTTTTAAATAAAAGTTGTAGATCATTGCATGCTTAGTTTATATACGAAGTTTCAAGAAAATCGCCGGAGCCATTTTTGAGAAAATTGCGAAAAAGAGAATAAATCATTTGATAAAGTGGTAAAGTAAACGCACTTCCGGTTATCCGATATTTTTCAAACTCGGAATTTCAACAACATGTTCAAGTCTAATTAACATTATTTAGGTGACAGAATTGTCTAATAAATTGAAATAGCACTTTAGATGAAACCTAACCCCACCTCTCACTCATAATAAATTGTCCCTAAATGAATTTTCGCAGAGAAATGTTTCAAATAAAAGTTGTAGTTCTTTATATGTGTAGTTGATAAACCAAGTTTAAAGAAAATCGTCGGAGTCATTTTGGAGAAAAACGCAAAAAAAAAAAAAACTAGTAAAGTGGCACTTCCGGTTGAGGAATTTTGACAGATAACGTACTGTCAGATCCTATGATGATATCTAAACGGAATATCAAGTTTCAACTGTGTACGATTTTCCGTTTTTGAGCTATGCTGTTCACATACATACATAAATACATACACACTCACACGCGCGCGCGCGCAAACACACACACACACACACACACACACACACACACACACAGAAAGAGAGACCATTTGCTAAAAACCACTTTTTTGGACTCAGAGGACCTCAAAACGGATATTTCCGGTGAAAAGTGATATCGAAAATTTGACACGATTACAATACTTCCTCTTACTAGGAGTAAGAGAAAGTAAAAAGTACGTCGAAAGAAAACTAAGGTAACAAACAGCTTTCACACAATACAAATATGTCAGCATGGTTTGCCTAATCACAAAGTAGAACATACATACATAATAATGTGTACATGAAATTCTTTGCAATTATTCATATTATTAATAAAAACATTGATTAAAGTAATGCTTTTTAACACTCGAGTAGAGAAGATATTTTACTCACGTGTTGAATATTTAAATTTTTTCTTCAACCATATAAAATTGGTTCAACTTGAATATAAAAAAAATCTAATATGAACACTAGCACAACTCTCTGTTACCCTATTTTATTTGACTGTAGTATTAGTGTAAAACAATATTATTTAGTGTCTGTTATCTCTATATTATACGGGAATCGTAGTCGTTTTCCAAAAAAAAAAAAAAAAAAACCAAAAACCTCAAAAACTTATTCTGTAAAATCAAACTTCCGGTTAACCGATTTTCTACAATTTGGAATTCTATCAATGCTGAGTAATATTATTAGTAAAACTGTATATTATACAGAAGTTGTACTTTAGAGGAAAGCATAACGCTCTCCCCCCACCCCCACCCCTCCATGAACCCCCCAAAATCATTTTGCCCAATAAAATGTTTTCAAATAAAAGTGATAGGGATTTATGTGTATAGTTTATTTGGAAAATGAGTGAGAAAATCGTTGGAGGTGATTTTAAAAACAAATCACGAAAAAAAAAGCCATTGAGTAAAGTCGTATTTCCGGTTGATGGATTTTTGCATGAAATCTTTGTGTCGAATGCGATGGTAATGTCCAAATGGAATATTAAACTTGAGCTTTCTGGTGACTTTTCGTTTTTTAGATATTCTGTTAACACACTCACACATAAACACTCACGCACACATATTCTGTATTTCTACTTTCTCTTAGTCCTAGTAACTGTTTTTTGTACGTTTCTGCGATTTTCTCAAAAATGGCTCCAACGATTTTCTTCAAACTTGGTATATCAACTAAGTATACTAACAGCTACAACCTTATTTGAAACATTTCTCCGGGAAAATTCATTTAAGGGCACTTCTGGGGAAGGGGTGTGGTTAGGTTTTCATCTAAAGTGCTCTTTCAGTTTAGTAGACAATTTTGCCTTCTCAATTGTGTTAATTAGAATTAAATATGTTGTTGAAATTCCGGATAACCGGAAGTGCGTTTACTTTTCCTCTTTAATAAATGATTTATTCTCTTTTACACAATTTTCTCAAAAATGGTTCCGACGATTTTCTTGAAACTTCGTATATAAACTACACATACAATGATCTACAACTTTTGTTTGAAACATTTCTCTGGAAAAATTCATTTAAGGGCACTTTTGGGGAGGGGAAGGGTTACAGCTTCCTCTAAAGTTCTATCATAGTTGATTATACAATTCTATCATCCAAACAAAATTAGAAATAAATAGATGGCCGAAATTCGTAGTTTCAAGAAAGTTAGTAAACCGGAAGTGCGCTTTTACTTGACAGTTTTTCAACGAATTTCATTAAATTTGGCACACAAACTATAAAATTTGTCAATAATAATTTTGAGAACCTAGGAGTAAGAGAAAGTTGGGTGAATGTTTCACACCAGATTTTTTTTTCTATTAAGGCGCGTCAACATCTATGATATTGGCGCCCGGAGCGTTCTCGTAGTGCATTGCCGGCCTCCGACAGTGTTCTCTCGTTACAGACAACACTGTCCATCACCGGTTAGTGAGCTGTAGAGGCTCCCCCGGGTTCTGGGAGTCCAGTACGCTAACCACTTAGCTATTCCCTTCCCTCATATTCTGTATTGTTTTATTTATTATTTAATATATTTATATTACTAATAATATATAAGCCACTTTAATAATTTCAAATTTATCCGTAAATATGTTAAATTCAATGACAGCTATATTATGTATAATTAAATTGTAATAATTCGTAAATTTCATGTAGTACTCTTTTGAGCGGAGCATGATTGAAATAAAGTGTTTAAAAAAACACACACACACATATATATATATATATATATATATATATATATAGACAGACCGTTCACTAAAAACATGTTTATCGCATTCAGAGGATCCAAAACATGTATTTCCGGTGAAACCCAAATTTCGAAAATCTGGCACGATCGCAATACTTCCTCTTTGAAAAAGTAAAAATAATAAAATCTAAGACTTGAATATGAATATAAATATTAAAACAATATGCAAAGATGCGAATACTGAGAATCTATTTTAAATTCAAGTCAAATACTTCTTCTTTCTATAACCTACTTCGTTTGGTATAGTCTCAAATCCGCTGTATGTGGTATTTATTTTGATCTTGTTTGCGCGTATTGCCGCTAGATGTCGGGCTAGTTAGACTTGAATAATATTACTTCATTACATTGTTGTAATAAAGTTCTGGCAGTTTATAATTTGTGTCTCTTGTGTAAATTAGGTAAAACTTCACTCACGACTTTTGATGTAATAATTCCCACACTATTACACGGTTACAGAAAAATTAATTTTCTATTATTATTATTATTATTATTACAACAGCAAGGGTTTATCACAAGTAATACAATTGGTATAGAAAACATAATAAACGAGTGGAGAAGCAGCGCAGTGGTGGTAACACTGCAAAAATAACTGCATCCATTTATTAAAAACGCGAGATCGTTTGTGACGTCTAGGAGGATTTGATCTGGGAGAATTTGAGACAAGAGTGTTTTTTACAGTATGTGGTTAAGTTGTTGTGGAATTTCTTATACCGGATTGTGGTTAAAAGCCACAATGACTATTTTCTAAAAAAACACTTTTATGTACGTAATTAGGGAATCTGAAAACGTGTGTGTGCCCCGTATTTCTGGTGTATTTTTGTGCCCGAGTTGTATTTTCGATATCAGGTTTTCACATATAGAAAATTTCATACGATTGCAATATTTCCTCTTACAGCAGTAAGAGAGAAAGTAAAACTTACCGTGAGCAGAGAGGGAGAGAGATTGTAAAAACATGTCTCAATGCAAAAGGCTGTTTTGGCCATGATCGCGCCACTTATGCTCTAGCATTGCTAATTAATAGAACATATAAGTGAGGTCTCTGCCTACATCAATTCTGTCGTTCTTGACTTTGGTGCTAGCTGTTGACGTTCAATTCTTTTCGGACTACACAAATTTGTATATAAATCTGGAGCACCTCTGATGCTGAATTTGAGTACAGAGATATCTATCGCATTTTTTTATGATAGGAGGCTGTTTGTGAATATACAATAGGTCGGCGTCTGGCTTAATTAGGTGCAGCCGAATTGTCTATAAGAAGGCAACATATTAGGGAAAAAAACGTCTAAATAAGGCAAATCTCCTCGCCAAGTATCAATTTTGACACAACCTATTGGACCACGATGAACCCCACAAGGTCACTATTTTAGTTGACAAAATAAATATGTGTTGTACGCGAAGAGCTGCTATCGGAGTCTGCATATTCTTGAATCATTCATTTTAAATCTTTATTTAAAAAAAAAAAAAGGGGGGAATCCTTTCCATGATCTGTGTTGTTGCAATACTCATTCCGGGAGGATGCACACCCATGCTGGATCAAATCCAATACTTTCGCAACCAAGCGGCACAGCAAGCCACCCATTTGAAACAAGCGAGCTCTATAGTGTCAAAGATAACATAAAAATTTTACAATTTTCTTTTATTTGCCTCTACAATTCTTTTTAGTTTTTTTTCCCTACCTCTTACTCCTAGTAAGAGGAAGTATTGTAATCGTGTCAAATGTTCAATATCGAGTTTTCACCGGAAATATCCGTTTTGAGGTCCCCTGAGTCAAAAAAAGGTAGTTTTTAGCAAATGGTCTGTGTGTGTGTGTGTGTGGTGTGTGCGTGCGTATATGTGAACCGCATAGCTCAAAAACGAAAAACTGTAGAAAGCTATGAAACTCGATATTCCGTTTAGGTATCACCATGAGATAACATTACGTTATCTGCCAAAATTCCTCAACCGGAAGTACCATTTTACTAGTTTTTTTTGTTTTACTTTTTTGAGTTTTTCTCAAAAATGGCTCCGACGATTTTCTTCAAACTTCGTATATCAACTAAACATATAAAGATCTACAAGTTTTAAGCATTTCTCTAGGAAAATTCATTTAAGGGCACATTTATGGAAGGAGAAGGGGTTATGTTTTTCTTTAAAGTGCTATCATAGTTGGATTATACAATTCTGTCATATAAATAATATTAATTAGAATTGAATATGTTGTTGAAATTCCGCGTTTGAAAAAAAAAAAATCGGATAACCGGAAGTGCGTTTATTTTACCACTTTACTAAATGATTTTTTTTTCACTTGTTCGCGATTTTCTCAAAAATGGATCCGACGATTTTCTTGAATTTTTTTATATAAACTAAGATCTTCTTATACAAAGAATATAAGAACCTTCTTATACAAAGATCTACAACTTTTATTTAAAACATTTCTCTGGTAAAAAATTCATTTAAGGGCACATTTATGGATGGAGAAGGGGTTATGTTTTTTCTCTAAAGTGCTATCATAGTTGGATTATACAATTCTATCATCCAAATAAAATTAATTAGATTTAAATAGATGGCCAAAATTCCGAGTTTCAAGAAAATTAGTAAACCGGAAGTGCGCTATTACCGGACAGTTTTTTTTTTTTCAGTTTTCGACGAATTTCATTAAATTTGGTACACAAACTATAAAATTTTTCAATTATAATTTTGAGAACTGGAGTAAGAGAAAGTTGTGTGAGTGTTTTACACCAGATTTTTTTTTTTTTTTAATAGTTTCTTACGTCAAAAAAATTAAAAATTAAAAGAAAAAAAAAATCTTCTTTAACGGTTCTCACACAATTTCAATATGAATTTACATTTAAAGAAAAATAAAAAAATAAAAAATAAAATAAAATAAATTTATAGGAAGTTTACAACGATCATAATTTAAAAACTAGCATGTTCTTCCTAACTAATCTACTACAGACAGACATGGTGTTATATAGAAGTGTACCACAGCATCTTGTTTTTATTCTCTTTCTTAATCATGAATAATAAAGAACGTAGATTCTTTCTTTTCTTTTTTTTTACCTTCATCTTCTTCTTCTGCTGTTCTTGTAAGCCGAGAACCTTTTTCTTCTCTCTCATCCTACTTTCAAACCTTATAAAACATTTATAAATGGTTGCGGTAGAGTCAGGTGTACTCGAAGGGAGATTGTATTGGTCACAGCAGGAGAGGTATATCGGGCCACAACCAGCAAACCAGTGGAGTCTAAGTTAGCTCTGTGTGTGCGCGTGTGTGTGTTAAAGAGGGGGAAAGAGTGAGAGAATTAAAAAAAAAACTAATAAGAGAGAGAAGGAGATAGGTCATTCCACTTGGGAGATCCCTTATCTGTAGTGAATCCGACAAGAAGAAGAAGAATTAGAAGATGAAAAGAACAGGAAGAAGAAGAAACAAGGATAAAGAATGGGTGTAGAGAGAGAAAGAAGAGACCTCTTGTCCCGAGGCGGTCCATTCATTATACAGCCCACGGGGCCACACCTCCACTCTCTCTGTGTGTATCTTTGTGTATATGTCTTACGACGCTGTAGCCCAACCTCATTAGAGAAGAAGCTGGCGCACACGAGGGGGATCCCCGGCTGTATGCTCGAGGGCCACTTTTAGATATAGAAAACCGTTTCTGTTCCTTAAGTATTTCACCAAGTTGAAACTGTCAACCAATAATAAACCACCAATGGTAATATTTAAATAAAAACATAACTATATTAATAATAACAAAAAAAAAATCTGGTGTGAAACACTCACACAACTTTCTCTTACTCCAGTTCTCAAAATTATAATTGACAAATGTTATAGTTTGTATACCAAAATTAAAATAAAATTCGTCGAAAACTGAAAAAACTGTTCAGTAAAAGGGCACTTCCCGGTTCCGGTTAACTTAGTTCCTAGAAACTTGTAATTTTGGCCCTAATTAATTTTCTTTGAATGATAGAATTGTATAATCAACTGTGATAGCACTTTAGAGAAAAAACATAACCCCACCCCTCCCCCAAAAGCCTTCTTAAATAACTTCACCACCGAGAAATGTTACGAATAAAAGTTGTAGCTCTTTGTATGTGTAGTTGATATATAAGGTTTGAAGAAAATTGTCGGAGCCCATTTTGAGAAAATCACAAAAAAGTAAAAAAAAAAACAACTACTGAAATGGTACTTCCGGTTGAGTAATTTTGACAGATAACGTACTGTCAGATCCCATGGTGACACCTAAACGGAATAACAACTTCTACTTTCTACAGTTTTTCGTTTTTGTACTATCCTGTTCACGTACATACAGGCACACACACACATACAGACCATTTGCTAAAAACCACTTTACTAAATGATTTTTTTCACTTTTTCGCGATTTTCACAAATATGGCTACAACAATTTTCTTGAAACGTCATATATAAACTGAAACAATTCTGTCATCCAAACAGAATAAATAAATACATAGGCAAAATTACGCGTATCAAGAAAATTTGTAAACAGGAAGTGCGCTTTTACTGAACAGTTTTTTCAGTTTTCGTCGAATTTCATTAAATTTGGTTACACTAATTATAAAATTGTCAATTACAATTTTGAGAACTGGAGTAAGAGAAAGTTGTGTGAGTATTTCACACCAGATTTTTTTTTTCTACTTAGAGGAACTCAATATTTCTATATCCGTTGCAAACTCAAAATCGAAAATTTGACACGATTGCAATACTTCCTCTAAGAGGAGGATATGAAAAAGAGGAAAACAGTCCTTTAATTCCATCTAAACAAGTCTTAGAGGTAAAGTTGAAAAGAAATTGTGTTTTAATTTAATATAAATCAGGAGGTAAAATAAAAACGGACAGTTCATGTCTCACAGTTAATATTTTTTTGTATTTGATTGATAAAGTCAGTTGTGTGTAGGCAGTGTGTGTGAAGATGAGTGTTGTGGTCACGTGGTGTTGTAATCTGATGATGTAGTAGTAATAGTAAAAAGTAATATAGTAGTAGTGGGCGCACACACACACACACAGACATATACTTTCCATTAATATCTTTATAATAACAGTAATTATCTTAGACACTAGCTCATAAAATAGTAAGAGACAAGATGTCACACACTTTATTCACACTAACACCTCCTACTTCACTTAACTAATACACAATATTAATACTATATTTCTGTATATAACTAAATATCAATACAACTTTTCTCTTATATTATTTTATAACTTTTTTTTTTTTTAATTTAAGGCGCGTCAACATCTATGATCATTGGCGCCCGGACTATTCACAGTGGAATTTGGGGGGGGGGGGGGAAGAGAATATATTTCAAAAAGACCATTTCATAAAATGCACTTCTCTAAGCCAAATATATAATGAAATATATCACTAAAATTCCGAAAACGGAAATAGAAAAATTGGTTAACAGGAAGTACGACTTTAAACAGAGTGGTAAATCGATTTTCTTTAGACTTCATCTACTGTTTGCTCCTTTATAAAAAAAAAAGGCACTTCTAATTGAAAAATTCTTCAAGGATAATATTTTAGGAAGTTCCTGAGGAAGCCGTAATTTGTTAATCTTGGTCATCGACAATGAAAGAATAGTCGAATAGTTGTAATTTTTAAATGGCATAATGAATAAATCTCTCATAATGACCTATTTTTCAATTATACAATTCCCCTCTTACTCGCTACTTAGGCCAGACTAGAGTGGGAGACTCTGTATATATACAGCTGCGCTAGCTCTACAGAACAATCTTTTAGAACAGTTTATAAAGCAGTTACAACGCGTCAGCAACCAACTACTACCCTTCTCTTTACTCAGTCTAAATCTCTCGCTACCTAATTTCTATTTACGTGTAAAGTCCTGGCAATTTTGTGTGTGTGTGTGTGTGTCTCTCTCTCTGCTTTAGAGTTCCCTCTCTTCGGATCCTATTATAGTATTGAAGATGAGCCAGGTTTTACATATTTGTTTTGTTTTCACTTCTTTTTTTTTTTGTTTTGCTGTGAAATATGACGCCATATATTTGGGTTCATTGATAGGATCAACCGAAAAGAAACGCCTATAGATCCAATCGTCAAAAATATGGAATGAAAGCATCCTGAGGAATATTCAACGAGGAAAAAATGCAAGACCCAACTAATCACCCGGCAAATATTGCTAACGAATTTTCCGTCACTCCTCCCTAGAAACAGGAAGTATTGCGATCTTGTGAAAATTTTCGGAAAAATTGAGCTTTCACCGGAAAT
Organism: Triatoma infestans; assembly: GCA_011037195.1. NCBI lineage: Eukaryota > Metazoa > Arthropoda > Insecta > Hemiptera > Reduviidae > Triatoma > Triatoma infestans. The sequence continues at coordinate 98,591 of JAAEAF010014487.1, forward strand.
ACATGTTTTATGAGGTCTCCTGGAGTGTGAAAAAATTGTTTATAGCAACTGTTGTATGTGTGTGTGTGTGTTGTGTGTGTTATCTATATCTCAAAAACGAAAAACCGCAGAAGCTCAAACTTGGTATTCTGTTTAAAAATATTACCTGACACAAGGGTTTTGATCCAAAATCCATCAATCCGGAAGTGCGACTATACTTCCGGTTTTCCAGTTTTTTCACGATTCTCTTGAAAATGGGTCCACGATTTTGTTTAAACTTCATTTACTATCTACACACATAAATACCTATCCCATTTATTTGAAACATTTCAAACATGGGAGAAAGTATATTTTATTTAAAATCGACATTTCTGAGAAAAGCATAACACCTTACTCCCACCCCCCAAAAAAAATTTACTCAGAAAACTTCTCATCTTATTTTATTTTAATTAATATTAAAGTAAGACGAAAGAATGATCTAATAAACGGAAATAACATTTTATAGAAAAAAATTACTCCAGCAAAATAATAGTTTGAAAGTAGTTTCTTATAAGCAAAGTTTAATAGTTGTAGCTCTTTATACGTGTGGTTAATATTCCAAGTTTACAGAAAATCGTTGGAGTCGTTTTTGAGAAAATCGCTAAAAAATGAAAAAATCCATTCAATAAAGTGTTACTTCCCGATATTGACCGATATTGACGAAAATCTCCTTATTTTCGGGGCTAACACTTAAACTAAATAAATATCCAGTTTAACTTTCTGCGATTTTCCATACAGATACGTAGACCTCAAAACTATATATCCCGATTGAAAAATCGATATCGAAAAGTGAATACGACCACAATACTTCCTCTTACAGCAGTAACAGAATGTAAAAAATCTGGTGTGAAACACTCACACAACTTTCTCTTACTCCAGTTCTCAAAATGATAATTGACAAATTTTATACTTTGTGTACCAAATTTAATGTAATTCGTCGAAACCTGGAAAAACTGTTCAGTAAAAGCGCACTTCCGGTTTACTAATTTTCTTGAAACTCGGAATTTCAGCAATCTATTTATTTCTAACTAATTATGTTTGGATGATAGAATTGTATAATCAACTAGAATAGCACTTTGATGAAAATCTAACCCCACTCCTCCCTTAAAAGTGCCCTTAAAAGAATTTTCCCAGAGAAATGTTATAGATAAAAGTTGTCGATCTTTGCATGTTTAGTTTATATAAGGAGTTTCAAAAAAAATCGTCGGAGCCATTTTTGAGAAAATTGCGAAAAAGTGAATAAATCATTTAGTAAAGTGGTAAAGTAATCGCACTTCCGGTTATCCGATTTTTTTCAAACTCAGAATTCCAACAACATATTTAATTCTAATTAACATTATTTAGATGACAGAATTGTCTATAAACTGAAATAGCACTTTAGATAGAAACCTAACCCCACCCCTCCCCCAAAAGTGCCCTCAGTGCATTTTCCCGGAGAAATGTTTCAAATAAAAGTTGTAGCTCTTTGTGTGTGTGGTTGCTGTTAGAAGTTTACAGAAAATCGTCGGAGCCATTTTTGAGAAAATCGCAAAAAAGTAAAAAATCCAACTAGTACTTCCGGTTGAGGAATTTTGACAGATAACGTAGTGTCAGATCCCACGGTGATACCTAAACGGAATATCAAGTTTCAACTTACTACGGCTTTTCGTTTTTGAGCTATGCTGTTCACATACATACATACATACATGCATACATACACACACACACACACACACACACAACAGACCATTTGCAAAATACCACTTTTTTGGATTCAGAGGACCTCAAAACGGATATTTCCGGTGAAAATTCGATGTCGAAAATTTGACACGATTAGAATACTTCCTCTTACTAGGAGTAAGAGAAAGTAAAAAGACAAACTGAATACTGAATTTTATCTCAGACAATCTATATAATAATACTTGGGTATTTTCCAGGTCATTAATAAAAACTAAAGGGTTGTTAGCATTTAACAAAGTGTAATGATTTATTGCTTTCAATTTTGTCCCTTCCTTTCACTAATGACCTAAATAACAATCTGAAAAACTACCTGATAGATGAAAATAAAGTTAAAACTATTTTCAATTACAAACATTTTAAAACTTTAGATAGAAGATAATTTTTTTTTTTTTTTTTAATGTTAATGTTAAATCGGAATAATATACATACTTAAGGAATTGAGAAAAGTAAAAACATTAACAGGATTTTTAAAAAATTCTATATATGAAAAACTAAGTTCGAAACTAAGCCAGGCTAGAATTTTTGGATGTTAAAATGGAGGGGGAAATTGCTGCTTAGATTTGAGCAAATAAAGCAATAAACCCATGTTTATTGAAAATTTTTTTTGATACAATTAGCCAAAAAAAAAAAACTCTTATTTTTGATTGTAATAAAATCTGGAAACATAAATGAAAATAGTAATTTAAGGAAAGAAACGTATTACATAAAGATGGCGTGAGAAAATCCAAAACATATGGGATAAAAATGATAATGATAGTAGACAGTGCTAGGATACAGTGCTAGCTATTGAAATGGAAATGAGAGAGTTACATGGCTCGACCTTAAAGACAAAATATAATTCTCATATATCAAAGCAGGAATATAGGTCTACGGAGGATGCGTTGGCAAGACGAATTTTTGGCAATTAGTAAGAGTAAACTGGTTTATACCAGTTATATAAGAATTCTTTTGGTCCGGCTCCCCTGGAGTTAGCTCTAAGAAGGCGTAAGGAGAATTAATTTTTAGCTCGCTAAAAGGGAAAAGTATTGTGAATCGAATTAAATTTCTGAAATTGAATTTTTATAGCAAATAACTGCTTTATGAATCCTTGAATATGAAAAAATATTTATTAGCGAATGAATGCTCCCACTCTCTTTATCTGTGTATATATTCTATTTTTAAACAAAATCGCAGGAAGCTCAAACTGGATAATTGATAATAGATTGACTTCACTAAGGAAGTGCAGGAATGTAAGGTTCGCCTGGGTCTCATTATTGCAAATCAGGACGAAATGCCATCTGTAAGGCACCAGCGACGCTTCCTTTGAGAAGCAGCCTTTGAAGAATGGAGCAAATGTAAGTGGCAGGGTATCGATGTTTGCCCCTTTAAAGATACTCCGAAGACGAACAATTTCGTGTGTGAGAAAGAACTGCTATCAGGTTCCGAGTGGACAAACGCCATAATGCTCAACATTAATTACGCGCCTCTCCGTGGTGTACCCGGATTTGGTGATCAGTTCTTGGGGAATGCTGGACCCTCTGCCGCAAGTGTGTGGCAGAGAGGATGAAACTCCGGCCCATGTTCTTGGGCATTGTTCAAATAGTATGCACCTTGTGACGCGGCGCCATCACCGAGTTAAGCAAACATTAATGGACCTATTAAGCGAAAAAGGTTTTTCCTGCCATGAAGAAGTATATTGTATGATACTGACAGTGCTTCAAGGTAAGCCGATATTATTGCCTTTGCCGAGAGTAGGAAATCAGCAATGATCTTGGAACGCCACAATTCGTTTTGAAACCAATGACTGTGATCAGGTAACAAAGGTGGATTTGGAGAAAAAAGCCATTATATGAAAAGTGCATTCCTTATTATAAAGAAAAATTTAGAGAGCAGTATGGCAATAAGGATTACACAGTGCACGGCCTGTGGTTCTAGGGGCAAGAGGTGCTATCCCGCAGACAATCCGAAGTTTTCTTGACGAGGTCGTTATTGACCCATCTAAATTGATAAGCCTAGTAGAGTCAATTATTATAGACTCGTTAGGCATCGTACATAATCATATATATATATATATATATATATAGTCATTAATTTCCTTCCTTTTTGTTTACTTTTTTCTTCTCCCCCTTCCTGACTTTTGATATTTTATATTCCCCCTATCAACAAATTGTCTTATTTACACTGCTCGATGCGACACGCTTGTAATACGCTTGCTTTCTTTCTTTATTTTTATTATGTATGTACTGTTAGTCTTGCGACAGATCAGAATGCCCCTTTTTATTGTAAGTCCATTCAATTAGATGTTTCCTCCCTTCAATCAAACTCCTACAACCCAAGTGCCGATTTGTTAAAAAACTCTCAACCTACAAAAAACACCACACACACACATATCTGGATAGGTTCCAAGCTAGAGCTGACGGATAGCAAAGCAGTCTGTTAGGATTTGTATTGATGTCTCCTCTATTTCATCACAGAATTTGCAGAAATGCTATCGAATTCTAAGCCAAGTTTCTTCAGGTACCCCCTGAAGTCTATATAATACCCTGTAAGGAACCGTAATACCAAAAAATTTCGACTATGAAGAAAATTTATCCAATCATAATTGTGAGAATTGTATTAAGAGAAAGTCGTGTAACAATTTCTCATCAGCTCTTTTTCTCTCTCTCTATCACACCAGAGACATATAAACACACATACAACTACAATTGAGAGGCTTGCACCAGAGAAGCAGAGAGAAAATCAATAAATAATATAATGAATCTTATTACATTATTATTTAGAAGAAGTAAATAAAATCAGAAGTTTAACCAACCAGCACACTATTATCAGATATATATATATATATATAGTTAATATTGTAGCTAGTAAAAGCAATGAAGCGTAAAAATAGTTTAAAAGAAAAGAAAGATAACTGGGTGATATATAAATCAACTTTATAAGCTTGAACTGGTTGTAAGATTGGAAATAACAGTTACGAGTACAGAATACAGGCTCAAACATACCTGATAGAAATAGCAGTTTCATACAATAAATATTATATATATATATTTATGATGATTAAGTTAGTTTTTAAGATAACTATACTTTTTATTGAGCGAAGAAAAAAGACGATATTAAATTGTTATATTAACACACGGGACTATTAATAAATAAATACGTAAGTATATGACTTTTTTTCTGTTTTTTTGTTTTTTTTTGTGATAATATATCATTAACAGACGAAAAAATTCAACTACTTTAAAAATATAATGTCGAGTTTTCACCGGATATATCCGTTTTAAGGTCTCCTGAGTCCAAAAAAGTGGTTTTTACAAAATGGTGTGTGTATGTATGTGAACAGCATACCTCAAAAAAAAAAAAAAAAAAAAATCCTAGAAAGTTAGGATCCAACAGTAAGTTATCTGTCAAACTTCCACAACCGGAACGACCACTTTACTAATTTTGTTTTTACTTTTTTGCGATTTGCTCAAAAAAGGGGCTCCAGAGATTTTCTTCAAACTTAATATATCAACTACACATACAAAGATCTACAACTCTGGTGAAACTCATTTAAGGGCACTTTTGGGGAAGTGGTGTGGGGTTAGGTATTACTTTAAAGTGCTATTTTACAATTTACAATTAAATGTGCTATTGAAATTCCGAGTTTGAAGAAAATCAGATGACCAGAATAGCGGCGTTTTTACTGAAATGTATTTTTCAGTTTTCTGGTATTTTCTTTAAAACGGTTCCAACTATATTCTTTAAACTAAGTATGTGAAAGTACACATATAAAGTGCTACAATTTTTATTTGGAACATTTTTCCGGACTAAAAACTCATTTAAGCGGGCTTTTGGAGGAGTGGTAGGGGGTTATGTTTGCCGCTAAATTGCTATCTTTAGTTGTGATGATACAATTTTCTTCCATCTAGACAAAATTAATAAGAAATAAATTGATTGCAGAAATTCCGAGTTGCAAGAAAATTAGTCAACCGGAAATGCGTTTTTTAATTTGGTATTACTAACTATAAAATTTATCAATTACGATTTTGGAAAACTGAAGCAACCAGATTTTTTTTCATTGGATTATCTGTACGAACTCTGAGGTTCATTACATGGCGCAGAACTTAATCGCTCCTCCCAGATGAATAATAAAAGCAACAATATTTAATTCCTGAGAGTTAATGTAAAAATATTAATTAATTTTTGGAAAATGTATATATGAAAAGTCTGATCCTCATGTTCGTCATAGCTCCACTAATTAAAAGCAAACAAAAATCTGATAACCGATGTTCAAGCGCAGGGCGATAACAGATAGCTCTCACACCTAGTAGGTTTCATGGCTCCAACACGCTTATGTGGGATGTCTGGACCTATCTATGGAGGACACATCTCCAAAGTACCGGAGTTGGATCAATACGAGAAACATTCCTTTAATTAACGAGAGTTTCTAAAAAAAAAGATGAGACTTGAATTAACTACTCTCTCTCTCTCTCTCTTACTACAGAGGAAACGGTTTTAATTTTTTTTAAATCTATAAGATTATTTCTTTCAAATTCCGATAATAAATATATTTTCGATATAATAAAATCTATATAAATTATTAAATTTGAAAGTTTAAGATTTGTTTTATATAAGGCATTAAAAAAAAAGAGTTTCACGCTAACCAACAAGCAGTAAACGTTAGCTGTACGGCTTGTTGACTTCAAAGCGGCTAAATAACTTCCTTTCCTTTCACGTCAGTACACGGTGACGAGGAGTAGAAACCAACAACAACAACAAGGGCAAGGTGTGAGAGCCGGGCAAAAGCTCTTAGAGAACGTGACCGTTAGAAGAGACGAAATAATATTCTGCGCCTCAGAGGCGGCCCCCTTTTTACTGTTTCCTAGATGTTTTACTGTCTACACCAAACTTCTTATTAAATTTCACTCATTCATTTACACTGTTCACTAGTTGGTTGGATACTAAAAGAAGTTCACCTATATGGAACATTTAGTGATGTAGTAAACATTTGTACTTACTTATAACAGCCTACAACTCCCTCTCCATCATTGATGGATACGAAAAAAAATCTGGCGTGAAACACTTAACACTACTTTCACTTATTCTAATTAATACAATTTGATCAAGGAATATTACTTTAAAATTTCAACGATTACAATGTTTAGTTGGATTGGCCATAAACAATAGTGGTGGGGATATTACTTGTATACCTGAGCGGGGCCTTATGTGGAGCGCTCTATGTGAAAATCAACGAAGCTTGTGCAAATTTAAATTTAAACTAACTGATAGACTCTCTAACGCCCCTCTAAAATAACTTCTTCCTTTTTTTTTTAGAAAAATGTTTCAATTAAAATTGATACGTTTCTATCTATGCAGAAAGCATTCCAAGTATAAAGGAAATCGTTTTAATCATTTTCGAGAAAATTCCAAAAAACTCATTCTGTAAAATCGCACTTCCTGTTAACCGATTTTCTTCAAATTTGAAATTCTATCAAGGCTTCTAATGTGTATTAATAAACAGGGTGCCCCAAGTTATATGGATAACTACTTTTTCTCGGAAACTAAGATAGCTAGAAGAAAAAAACTAAAAAATACGTGTCCCCGTAGTTTTTTGTTAGAAAACCAAATTTAATTTGCAAATTTGTTTTGGTGCTTCCAGAAGCGAGATACAGGCACCAACTTCATTTTTTCAAATGGGGAGGTGTGGTTTTTATTTAAGAAATAGATTCCTCTATTTTTTGTAAGAAAAATTTACTTGAACGGTTTTTTTTCTTTGAGCGATATTTTACAAGTTATAAATGAAAACATGATTCCTGTAAGAAATTTCAAAATGATATTATAACGGTTATTTGATTGAATAGGAAGAAAAGTACTATTTTATTATAAATTTTACTCCTCATTAATTACAGATCTTGCTCGAACTGGGCCCCCACCATTAGAGATGCATACACATGCTTTTTCCTGCCAATTGTACCCTAAATCCAAAGAAATACATCTCTAATGATGGAGCAAGATCTGTAATTATTGAGGAGTAAAATTTATAATAAAATAGTACTTTTTTTCTTATTAAATAAAAAAACCGTTATAATATCATTTTGAAATTTCTTATAAGTATCATGTTTTCATTTAAACTTGTAAAATATCGCTCACAGAAAAAAAAACCGTTCAAGTAAATTTTTCTTACAAAAAATAGAGGAATCTATTTCTTAAATAAAAACCACACCTCCCTTCATTTGAAAAAATGAAGTTGGTGCCTGTATCTCGCTTCTGAAGCACCAAAACAAATTTGCAAATTAAATTTGGTTTTCTAACAAAAAAACTATGGGGGACACGTATTTTTTAGTTTTTTTTCTAGCTATCTTAGTTTCCGAGAAAAAGTCGTTATCCATATACCTTGGGTCACCCTGTATATAGGTGGTAAAACTATACATTATACTGAAGTATTTTAGAGGAAAGCATAACGCTACTGGCTCCCCAAAACCCCCCCAAAAAATCAATTTCCTCGGGAAAACGTGATAGGATTTAAGTGTGTACATAGTATACGAAGTTTAAAGAAGGAAAAAAACCATTGATTAAAATCGCCCTTCAGGATGGATGAATTTTGGCCGAAATCTTCGCGTCTGATGCGGTGGTTAGTACCTAAACGGAATATCAGGTTTAATCTCAAAAACGGAAAGTCTGTAGAAAGTTTAAGCATCCTTTATTTCCGGTGAAAATTGGCACCGTCGCAAATGCTTCCTCTTATTAGATGTAAGAGGAAGTAAAAAAAAAAAAGTCTTAAGGTCTATCTGAACAATAAAGTATTTTTATTAAAGTAATTAAAGAAAACAGCAGATTAAATAGAACAGGAAACGAAACCAGAAGAATAAATCATTTTTAAAGAACGTCTTATGTAACAAGATAAAAGTCATTGACATTTCTGTTTGCTCTTTAAATTTCTGTGCTTTACATGCAAAAAAAAAAAAGAGTTTCAACTATTCAATAATTGACAGGGCCCAAAGATTTGTCATTTTATATTATATAATTATTAACAGTAGGAAGAGAAAGTTCTGTGAGAGGTCCACACCAGATTTTTTTTGTTTTAGCTCAACAGCTAAGGTTTTTTTGCACCTACTGGACTAATACGTGTTTATATTTATTTGCGCAAACATTTCTAATACGTGCTGTATTTTTTAATTTCCATATTTCTCTAAAGCACTCACTTAAACAACCACACATCCATTTGCACAAGTGCCGGCCGGGGTGGCAATCCCGGCTTCAGGCCCACCCTTTCGAAAATTCAGTGGCTCCCAAGTACAGACGACATTTTGACGATCAAATGATGTTGCCATCCCAGACCGGCATTGGTCTCTGCATTGTTCATAATATAACCTACCTTATTCATGCTCGCTAATAAATACAACCATCCTAATAAATACTCTCATTCTATACTAAACAAACCTAACTAACAATCCTGTCATTCGCTCTTCACAAGCATACATCTACATAAATGAAGTATAGTACTCATTTTTTTTTTTCTTCTTAGACTGTACTGTCTCCACCTATATAATGGTGACAGAAAGGGGACACTGAAATAGCATCTTATAAGAAAACTAAACAATATATCCCCAATATTATCAATCCAATCAACCAGTTTTATGCATTATAATCTTAAATAACGTAATAACTATTATATAGATGATACAACCATATATTGTACTGAAGTTTCACTTTAGACGACAGGTTACCACTGCAGCAGCTTCCCCCACAATGCTCCAAAAATCATTTTCCATTAAAAATATTTCTAATATAACTAATAATAAGGCCTCTATGCGTCCAATTAATATTTGAATAAGTAAATCGAGAAAACGATTCGTGTCGGATCTTAAGGAGGTAGTAAACGGAATTATCAAGCATGAGCTTCTTGCGATTCTGAGATATAATATTTTAGCCTCTCTGTTTCATTCACTTTCTCACTCCATTTACACTCATACACAAAAGAGTGAGAGAGAGAAAGAGGGCGTGAGAGAGTGGGGCAGATCGCTACAAATTTCTTTTCATACTCAGAGAACTCCACACATGAATTTTTAAAGAAAAAGTGCATGGGCAAGGTGAAAAATTCTCGGCGTAGTAGTGAAAAGTGAGTTTTTTATTCTAAATAAACGCATTTATTTCTCAATGTAGTCTCCCTTTGGTTCAATACACTTTGTCCAACTCTCCCAATAGTCTGCATTCTGTCCCTAAAGTGCGATTATGGAAGGTCTTCAAAATATCCATTTACCGCTACTATCACCGCTTCATTTGACCCAAAACGTTTTCCAGCCACAAATTTCTTAAGGTATGGGAATAGATGAAAGTCAGAGGGAGCCAAATCTGGCGAACAGGGATGATGTTCCAACAATTCATATTTCAAATCCTTCAATTTTCTCATTGGCAAAACGCCTTTGTGGGCGAGTGCACTGTCCTGGTGGAAAAACTTTTTTTTTCTTTTGGAAAACCAGGCCTTGCTGTCTATTTATTCATAGAATTCCTTTGGAATCCCAAAAAATACTAGTTATAACCTTTCCAGCCGATGCAATTGCCTTTGCTTTCTTCGATGCAGAGCCACCGGCTTCTAGGCCTTGCTTGGACTGATGTTTTGATTCAGGGGTAAAGTGGTGAATTCATGTTTCATGGGCGCAGAAAATCCGTTGGATTCTTCTTAAAATGGCACAAACATTGCCGGAAAAATCATTTTTTTGTTTATGATCAGCATTTAACAAATGCGGCACCTATCTTGTACAAAATTTTCTCATATTGAGTTCTTCGTGTAAAATGTGCCATACCCTTTCTTCTGAAATGCCTAAAGCCTTGGCTATCTCATTCACCTTTAATCGTCGATCATTTAGAACCAAATTGTGTACATTCTCGATACATATTTTCTTCGATAGTTGCAGTTTTTTGTCCGTCCTTCACGTAACAAAATATAACAAAACAAAATAGTAATTTCATTTGTAGCAGTGCCATATCTATGGGCTAAGCCGAGAACTTTTCACCTTGCTCTAGTATTTTTTGCAGATTTCATAGGACTTCGCAAACTTTTTATCTTACAGCAGTAAAAGAAAGTAAAATAAAGAAAAAAAAATAAATATATTTTCACAATATCTGTACACATTTTTTAAAACAGAATATATTCAATAGATTTATTTATTTATTAAACAAAATGTTTGAACAATTTCTAACAGCACTGGGGTTAAGCGATTGGTTTTAATAGATAAGAATTGCTGATTGAGCGGCATTACTTTCAAAGCATTACTTTAGCTTGGGAAATACAGTGACAGAGGATCACATGATGTTTAAAAAAAAAAAAAAACAACATCCCTAGCCAGTATTCATGCATATATAGTAATACATAGACACACGCACACCAACCACACAAAGTTTCTCACACATCCTACAACTAGTATCGAAAGCCTATTCTATGCAAATATTTTTCCTTTTTGTATTAAAGTTCTTACCGGTTAGTATAGATAGACCAGTGCGCTGTTATATTCTATCTCTCTCTCTTCTCTATCTCTCTCTCTATCTATATATATAAAGGTAGTTTTCAACTATTGTTATTCCCTTAAGAACAGTGTGCTGTGTTTCAATACGATATATCCGATTAACTGTGGAGAAAATGTTTCATGTTTCTCCAAGGATCTCGGCATACCGGCAAATATCCCAGCTAAACAACATGAACAACAATTGGGATAACCCCCACCCTACTACTCTCACACAACACTCACAATTATTTGTGAGTGTGATTGAGTTTAGCATACACTATAAGTAAACTTTAGTTCACCACATCAGTTTACATTACTTCAAAATCTTGAAGCTTTCAGACGACTATATTATCATTTAGGTCGTAGTCGATATAATTTTATATCAGGATTGCCAACTTCGATAAGACAAAAGAAAAAAAAGGACATTTTTCAAAAATATTTAATTTTGATTACGCCTTGATTATACCGCCATCAATTAAAACTGATAAAAACGGTATTTGGGACAATGATTGCATTATATTTTCTAAAAGTATGGAGCGATAACACTATCTGCAATAGGTAAATTTAGTTTTGTCTTTACAGATTAAATTCCCTTAATTACTTCTGTGAATCATCAAAAATTTTTGTTAAAAGTTTGCTCGTGCAAGCTTCAGAGTTGAAACTAAAATGGTGTTTTTAATGTGTAAAAAAAGCTAAAGTTCCTTCAACAGCTGATACTTTGTAATCCAGAGCTAAATAATTTTTTAGTAAAAAAAAAAAAATCAATATATGGATGTAACTGACATATTACAAACCGTGGAATATTACCTCCGAATATGAATTTGGTGACAGTTTAAGACATTTATACTTAGTTCGTAGGTCTTCAATAAACAAACACTTCCGTTTACTCATTTCAGGGCAAAAATTAATTTAAAAAAAAAAAAAATCAAAGCAATTAACTCGAATTTATAATAATATTGCTATTATTATGTCTTGAAACTTATTTTTTTTTTTTATTTACACGTCACATTAACGTTTATTATTGCAGCAATTTACATAGGAAACAGGGACAAATACAGGGCTACAAAAACCAGAAACATTACCGGAGCGACGTAGGTCGCAGTGGGATGAGGCTCCCCCCCCCCGCTTCTATTCCATTCTACCGGAGCGGCGGCTAGAAGCCAAACTAGACAATGATTCATGTAACAATCAAAAATAATTCGTGATATGTCTAGTGATATGTAATGACACAAAGTCATAGCAATGTCAAAGTGGTTCCAGCCAGATGCTACCTTCACAAAGGATGGCAGGAATAAAAAATAATTTATAACTAGTGGCCTAGCCGGCCGCTGTCTTCAAGATAAGGCCGCGGCCAAACAAACAACAAAGCCCTTTTCAATACAAGGGTCAAAACTTTACATCAAAGCAAGCACCGATAAAGCTGGCCACTGACCTAAATCACTGGTCACCGAACTAACCAAGGTCGCACACTAGGACAGATGTCTTGGTGTGAGTGTTGCTAACACTAATATAACCTTCGCCCCATTGGAAGAGGGGATTATTATACACGAGTACATCATTATACGAGCAGCAGTTCCGCGTCCCTATACAGGTTTTACTTATACTTATTCTTCATAATTGTGCATCTAGTTTATTTATTTTAATCATCTTAAATTATTTGTTATTTTAACCTTAAAATATCTAAGTATTTCATGTTAACATTTACCATTTCTCACATTTAAATTACTGTAAAAATATAGTCTATTTTTATAAATTCAGTGTTAGTAATTCGAGTGCTAACTTCCAAAAATCTCTAAACTAACTTCCGCCCTCTTCAAGACATCTAACCACATACCACAGGAATCACAATAAACGATTCCACTACAGATAGATAAGAAAGGACTGTAGTAAAACAAGATGAATGAAATTATTGAAGATCGCGCCAATTTCGGCTTTATTTTGGTATGCACCGAGTTTTTGTATAACAAAATACTTAAAAGTCGGCTAGATAAAAAAAGAGAACATTTTGAGTATTTCTGAAAAAAGAGTGAATAAAAGAATTTTGTTAAAAAAGAGAACTCGGTTCTCTTGAAAAGAGATCTTTTGGAAAGCGTATTTTAAATTCACTTATATATCTATCTAAACAATTTGATTACAGACAGAGTGGCTCCCTACCTTCCCCCAAAAAATGTGTACAGACTTCAACATGAAAAATCTGGTGTGAAACACTCACACGACTTTCTCTTACTGCAATTTACCCAGATTTAATTAACAAATTTTCTACACACTTATAATTTTTACTAAATGTGTACTTGTTTTCAATTTTATACCAATTTAGAGAATCTAAACTTAATAAAGTGGTAGGCCCTCTGTATTACATTCATTAATCAATAACATCAGACAGTGAAGTGCATAGGTTACTAGGGCGATCTTAATGGTTGTACACGCTGGACACGAACTCCAGAAAATTGCGATACAAATCCAGTATTCTAATTACACTTTCATAATGAAAAATTTCGATGTTTTTTTGATGTTTTTGACCCGAATCGTTAAAGATTCAAAGGATCCGAAGAGTCTTAGAAGCAGACATTAAATGAATAAAAAATTAGTTACTCCCCATCTAGGTTAGTTATGCCCCATGAAAAGTTAGTTACTAGGAAGGAAGAGTTCGATTCATATAAATAAGAGCGACAGCAAAACAGTTCAACACAGTTTACGACAGTTTTTTTTTTTTTACAATACATCCCGTCAGCAATCTATTCATTTACTTTCTATTTATTCAGCCAGTCTGTCTCTTTATTATTCTCTAGCTATCTAACTTCTAAATTAACTGTAAAGTCCTTGCAGTTTGTGTGTTCTATTCATTATACAGTGTTCAGCATAACATCTAGTTTATTTCTAATCTTATTCCCAAATTCATTCTTTCTAATTCTCTCCTTTTCTCATATCCATTATAGCCAATTAAGAGAAAGTCCTGTGAGTGTTTCACACTAGATTTTATATATGTATACATGTGCTAATGCTAGTAAAATTTATTTTACTAACGTTAGTAAGAGAATATTGCTGGAATAATTAAAAGGAATTTTTTTTTTTAAATAAATCTGCATAATGTACGTAACTCTTATAGAACAAATAATTGGCGAATGAATCAGAAGCAAATTAATAATAATAATAATAATAATAATAATCGATTTATAACATTATTAATCATTTTTTATTTAATGAGAATCATTTAGGGGGCGGCCAATCTTCTCTATCATTGTCAGATAAAGGACCCCCGAACAGATAATGTCGTTAAGTTTGTTTTTTTTGAGAATTAATATTTTACAAATCTCATCATCTGTTGACACATTATAATTTGATCACGCAAAGTATTTTATTAATTAGGGTGTCCAAAAAATTAAAAAAAGAAAAAAAAAAATAAGAAAACAAAACTATAGATGGGAGTTTGTTAAACACAAAGAAAGAATAAAGAAAAAAAAAAGGTATTAAACTAAGGTGCAATGAGAGACCACCTGAGTGCGTCAATCTTTTAAAGGCAGACACAAGTAAAAGAGGAAAGGACTAACGGATTTAACTCGGCAACACTTGGAGAGAATGAGAGGGCAAGTGTGCGTGCGTGTGTGTGTTTACTGTTCTCCGCTTTTACTCTCTCGTTTTTGTTGCTTCTTTTGGGCTTAACTCTCCCGCTCATTGTATCTCACGACTTAACTTAACCCCTTCTCTTTCAAACTATAAATTATACGCACCTCTAACAGAGAGATCTGAGAGAAAGAGGGCTACTCGTGGGAAGGTGGGAGAGAAGAAGCCGGAGGATAAACTTCACACAGAGGACCCACAGGCGGACCGCACAGGAGTGGGACAGAGTAAGAAAGGCAGAGTGAGAGAGAGACCTCAACTTCTACCATCAGGCTAAGCCACACCGACGAAACCGGTCACGTGCGGCTCTTCTCTTTGAAGTTTGCACACACACACAAATACACCACTTCTACCACCTTTATATTAA